>CAAKHB010001297.1:13153-37030 GCA_901007665.1 Aeoliscus strigatus
TCAGAGTTGAAGTTTATTGTTCATCATAACCACGGGTCAGGCTTTCATTTGCATGGAGTTGAGGAGCAGATTTGAATTCATCTGTGGAGCCACTTTTACTTCAAGTTTTCACTTTAGTTTTCACACGCCCACACACTTAATGGAGGCTGCAGTATGAAAGGTACGGCAGCATTAGTAGAGGAAAAAAAAATAATTATACTGTCATCTCACTGAAGTGCTTATGCGGTTGCATATTTACAATTGTGAGATGTTGCATTAGTTTGAAAGGTTAGTAAAGTTTTGATGAAGTAGACATGCTAAAATATCATAGAAAATAGGTCAAACAACTGCAATACATAAGTGCAACCTTTTTTTTTGTATGTGTGTTTTTTTTTATTTAAACGAAATTGAAATGATGTGAGTTTCACTGGCACTTTGACACTAAAAGCACACAAAACTGATTCATTATTCAGTATATAGTGCCAGTCAGGTATTGCTTTACTTAAATAAGTCAAATAAATCACTATACCCATAAAACACTGCACCACTGCAGAATTAATTCTGCTAAGAAGGGATGCACTAAAAATAAGTATCTACAAAGAGGACAGCCGGCCTTGCGTGTCGCTCCAAATGGCTCTTTTAAATGCAGAATCAAGTCATGAATTGTGACATTAAGTAATCCAGTTGATGGTGAGTTTTCATTGTCAATGAGCAGACTCCTCTACAGCTTGAATGTTTGTTTCCTGCTGCTTCTTTTGGTTTGATTGCATGACTTCAGCCATGTAAGTTCTAACATTATTCTGTCTTATATCTTATATATTTGAACACTAAAAGCTCCATCATGTATGGTAGTCAGAGAATGCCATCATCAATCAAGTTGATTGATTTGTTATTTTACCTTTTACAGTCACACTTTTTTTTGTTTTGTGTCACTGCTCTATCCATCTAGAGAAACTTTTTTTTACATGAATCAGTCTCATGGGCTGAAAACTCATGACATGCTCACCGACAACAATGCAGACATGTTGATTGTTAGTGAGGTCATGCGTGCAAACAGAGGAGTGGCTGTCTGATAGGTGACTTATCACTATGACATCAAGACAATCCAGTGGACAAGACTGCTGTCAAGTAGATTCTGTCCAGGTTGACGATGTGCAATGAGGGACGTTGACTGCCAAAAAAATAAATAAATAAGCAGATAAAATAAAAGAGGAACATTGACTGATGCTTGGTGAAATAATACTCTCAGTGGTTGTTTTTCATTCTGAGGATACGGCTCAAGTGTCGCCTGAAGTTCCCTTCACTGATGTGTTCTTTTATGTATGGATTATTGGAGGATCTTTCCTCAGGACCCCCCCGTCACATTTGCATATTCGCAATAACTGATACAGTCCTGGTTTGTCTCATCATGAAGATGTACACTCCTCCCGACATCTTTCCCCCTCAACCTTTCTACATGTGCCCCCTTAAGCCTTCACTTCTACAAATCTACATTGTCACAAATGTGAAAAAAAATTATTTATTGTCATTTGAACAAAACTTGTGCATTGTCCAGTGCAAAACAAATAACAAGTACTGTCGGTAACACCAATTTTTAAAACTGCCCTCTTTAAGGATTACTGTGTTACGGTATGTGAAGACTCTAGTTGACGTCTGATTAATGTCTGATTGAGATCCAGGAAGAACAAACAAAAAAACAATAATAATGTAGGTTACTATGTTAATACCATTATTTCCTGTTCATTACACAAGTCTGATGTTATAGAGAATAGGTAGGAACAATCACTTTCCATCTCCACACAGACTTCCTGCTGAAGCTTCTCAGGAAAATGGCGGCGAAGAATTCATAGGACGGATTGGGTCAGTCTGACTGGTTCACTACCGCCTTTGCTTTTTGCTTGCAAGTATGTGTGATTCAGATGAAAATAGCAATACGCTGCCAATTCAAGCATGTCCATATCTATACTAGCATAAATGGCCTGCTGCCATACGTGGATTCCACTCCTTCCAGCCTGCAGGGAAACGGTTGAAGAGCCAAATGAATCAGGGATGCAACTTCATGCCAGCTGTAGATTTGAAGTCAATGTTTACACCCAAGTTTAAAGGCGGTGAAAAGCAGCAGCACCAATAACCACACGACTTGATATTGGCACTTGAAACACTTTTAAAACAAGTTGATTACAAAGTTGATTATTGAAGTAAATTATCAGGAGGTTTTACTGGATCACACTATCTGACAAACAGGATGTGTACAAATACAGCTTGTCTCTGGCACATTGGGGTGACTCAGCATCCAGCTGCAAAAAAAACCCAAAAAACGACTTGTCCTCCGCTCAAACAAACAGATGAGTCTGTTTTTCCTTTCGTCCACTGACTGCGTCTGACGTTTGACGTGATCACCCTGCATCAACTGTTTGATCAAATGGTGATTACATATCGTGAGGTTAAACTGAAAACACACATCTTGAATTTGCACACACATCCTCACATTTCATTTCACGAGAGCGCAATCGCTCCACCTGTCGTAGTCAAAGAGCTGCGCTACGTGAGTCGGCCAGCAGTGACTTATGACTCCGACCGCAATCCCACACTATCACACAAACATTTATTCACCCTAATTTCTCACCATGCTCCATTGTGTTTAAACAGTCACGCTCAGAGTCACTGGCTATACTGTATTTGTCTCATGAAAAGAGAGAGACAGATCAGTGGAAGCACACCGCTTGGAATTTACTTCAGTAGTATTACATTAAAGTAGTTGTTCTATTCATTCAGTGTGTCATTAATCAAGCTGATTGTTAGCCAGAATAAATAGCTGAAGGGCATAAAACACCTTTCTTAGGAGAATTCTGCTGTTATTTAGCAAATTTAACACATGAGCGAGAGAGCAACTGGCAAAATAATTACTTGAAATGGAGCAAAAAAAAAGAAATCAGTTAAAAGAGAAGAAACGGGATGATTAATATCATGTTTACTTCACCTTGGCTGAACCTCCTATGATATCCACGTCACAGTTTACACGGACACACTGGTCTGTTGATAGATGGACTGTTCATTAGCCAGAGGCTGGTGGATGTTTGTTATTCTCTGCAGCTCCACTACATAAATAGACCACAGCAGACAGTCGTGATGAGGTGAGGCGAGGGCAACTTTTCTAACCTGGTCGTGGCAGCGACAACATGTCCTCCAGCACAAATGCTGAGTATTTTCGTCTCTTTTGCGTGTGTTATTCTGCTTAGCGATGCCTGGACGTGCCCGCCGTGCTATTGGTTTAAGTCAGAGTTGTTGGCAGCAGTTTCAGTCTTAGATAAAAAGATAATTCTGCATTGACTCATTAGCTCAGGGCGCAAATTCTCCCAGTGTTTACATCAATTATGGTTGTAGTGTTATTCCCTGTGCTAATAAGGGCCACGAGTGAAAATTCATTCCATTCTCCAAGAAAGCAATGTCAGAGTGATTGTAATCACTGAAGTCATTTATTTCCCTTAAACTCAAAGCCAGCTGGAGGCTGAGGCAATAACACTACTGTGATACCTCTCTCCGTCAGGATATTAATTGCCCAGTTGTGTCCCCCTGTTATCAATCTCTACCAATCGCACTTTATTAAATATAAATACAATTGTGTGTTGCCCCATCCACCACATGCACACACACACACACACACACATACAAACACATACACACAATAGACTTTATCGGTCTGCAACTTCCGGCAGCTCTGGACACATACAGCTGATGAATTACTGATTGCTATCAACACTAAACACATCAGGCTTCGATATGACTGATATTTTACAGTACTGTTTAGTTGTCGCCTACCTTGAGTGATGGACCCCACTGTCTGTTCATCCCACAGACCATGCGTCAGTGGCTTGTGGGCTGCCATCGAGACAGTTTTAGTGAATTTTAATTATAATCCTTTTTTAATTGATCAGATTCGCTTTACATCCCTCGGGATATCCGTTTGAAACTATATCCCCTTACGTAAGGTGGATAAATAAAACAGCCTTTGTTGGTAGTCAAGTGTAAATTTAATTTATATTGAAGGTTCACAAAAATGCTTTTAGTTTGGGTGTTGATAATTGAAAATAAAGTGCTCAGATGTCTGCAAAGGGAATATTTAATTTATCTAAGAGGGAGTAATGTGACACCTAGCATCTGTCTGAGTCGACACAACATAGAAGGTCACCACACACGCTCATTCTTTTCGGCAAAAATGTGGCGGTTGTCACAGTTGTATTGTTTCAGCTCACCATTTGGTCTTTTTAAATGTCTAATGCAACTTGACACTGTGAAGATCATGTGCAGAGGCAGCAGCAGCCTCTTTTTGAAAATGCCTGAACGTGAAGCAACAATCGAAAAATATCACAGATGATCTGACGTCTCTGTTTCCACTGGGTTTTAGAAAAACAATCCTCATATGCAAGTAAATGGTGGAATTAATTTGTTTGCTTAATTTCAGAGTACATGCAAATGTTAGTGTGTGCGACACCCTAGGCACGGGAACAAAGTTGAATATATTTTAAACTTTTATTTCACCAGTCAACTCTTCTGACTGAGGGCTAAAAGAAATTGGGCCAAAAAAAATGTCCAAAAAAGTTGAGAAGGTTCTCGTCATTATCACTGACATGATTTCTCTCGATGTTTCAAATAGCCTTTGAGCACAGCTAAAATTGAATGCTGGGTTCGAATTAATTGCCTTTGTGGTGTTATCATCTTCACACAGAATGGCTTTCATCAAAATCATTATCTAATGGATGAAAAAGTCTGGTTAAGGCTTGCACAGCCAGTAACAACTTACTCATTCTTTTTCATGGAAGTTTAAATGACCCACATCCATTTTCCTCCTATGCCCTCGCCGTCGTCGCTGGCGCTGCAGTTAGCATAATGCTGCATGCAGCACATTAGCCGACAGAACCGTGACAGCAGAAAGAGAAAAAGAGCAGATTGGGACGTAACGGCGACGCCAAGGTTCATTTGTCACTTTTCTGACCCTCCCACTCACCTTGTACCCACGGATGACCCAATGTCAATCACTGACCATGTGCACTATTACCCACTGCAGCCAATAACAAGATTACAGTTCAATCACTTTGAGCTGCCCTGCCTTTGAACCTGGCAACGAGGTCATGGAAAACGTAATATATGTCTGAATTAGGAATAAATGTAAATGTAAGGTCCTTTGATGGTTTGACTGAACACACCAACACATTTTTGTTGAGATTGAAAGCGCATCTTCCTGTAAAAAGGAATGACAGAATGCTCATTCATTCATCTTCAATCCCATCCCAGCTGTCAACGGACGAACGTCAGGGTACAACCTGGACGAGTCACCACCTCATCAGGGCCACATGAGGGACAGACAACCATTCACACTCACATTCACACCTACGGGTGATTTACAGTGATCAGCATGCTGCTGGAGGTGGTAGGAAAATGGAGTACCCAGAGAGAACCCACACAGACACGAGGAGAGCATGGAAACTCCCACAGAAAGATCCCCAGATCAGGAATCCAATCAGGGACCGTCTCACTATGAGGCAACAGTGCAAACCACTGTGATATTGTGTTGCCAGAATGGGAAATAGAAATGATTTATAATCTGAATGTATCCCTGTTTGGTTTTTCAATGGCTTTGAAAGTGATGCAGCAAATGCTTTGAAACAAGTAGACGGCAGAGCAACAGGGCAGAGAAGCCAGCTGTGGACTGCTATTCAGCAGATGTAAGGCAGCTTACAGAGGCCAGAGGTCGTTTATTTTCGCGATACACCTCTATTGAGGTGGCTCAATCACCACTGGAGACTTTTGTGTGATGTCGGTTTCAAGGCACTTTCAAGCAGAAGGAATGATGCATGTCTTTGTCAGAACAGTGACCATATGTGAATCCTCTGTATGCACATCGAACAGCAGCTAAATATTTGGATTAAATTGTGTGATGTTGTTGCCCTTCAATGGTGAACATATCCGATTAGAAAAAGGAACGTTTCAGAAGGGGGAAATTGTCAATCATGAATGAAAAATGATGACAAAAATCAAATATTGCTGTGTGCATTTTTGCCAATAACGCTTCTACTTCTTCTTTTATTGTTCCACCCGACAGCAGCAGTCCCTCTCTCTCCTCCCCACATAGAAGTCAAACCATGATATTTTCATACAAGCAAGTGTGTTTGCCAAATAGCATTAAAAGTGGTCCTAACTTCAGTCTTTTAATGGATGTACCTCACTGGACTTTGCCGGGTTTCCTACTTTGTCTCCTGACTTCTTTGCAGCTTATCATCTGACCTTGTAAAGATTTTTTGTCAGAAATCCTGTGAGGCGAACTTCAGCAAAGTAAAGGTAGCCACTCTGTCATTGTGTTGTCCCATTGGCCAATGTCAAGGAACTAAATTGTATAGGAGAGGTCAAACACAAAGGAAAAAGAAGAAAGCTAGAGTAGATTCAGACTCAATTACGCTTTTTCATAATTTATCCAGTAAGTTTGTTTGTTAGCAGTAGCAGTATACTTTGTTTAGGTTTGGGTTGGGGTTCGATGCCTGGCTAAAACAATACTAAATACTGTTTTAGTAACGGTGGGTAAAAGTCTGCATTATAATCAATCAATATAATATAATATAATTATTATATATATATATTATAATATAATCAATATAATCATGGCTTTCTCCACAACAAAACAAATCAAAACAAAAAAAAAACAATCCAGAAACAGAATCAGAACTTCAAGCTAATATCATGGTAATGGAGAACATAGCAAATAGCCTGGTAACAAAAACAACGTCTAAAGACAGCTTCCTTTCTTTCTTAAGAAAATTGCATCCCACAGGGTTGGTGAAAAGACAAGCAGAGGATGAAGGGATGGAGAAAATGGGAAAGCCTGATTAGTTTGGTGTATTTTCACTATAGAGGTTATGCATTACCACGGCCCTCGTGCTGGGAGGCCGTGGTCGCATTAAAACTGTGTCTTCTGTAACAGTGAGGTCAATGGGTTCCAGGCTGAGCAGAAGAAAACTCACTGACCATAGGAGATGTGGTTTTAACTTCCTTGCTAGCCAGGCCACCTTCTAAGACTGCGTTGTGCTAACTTGATAGTGTTGCAAGGTGTTATCTTCTGGGTTGTGTTGTTGCTTCCCCTACGTATTTAACCTTGACATGACATGTTTGGTGTACACATTAGCACAAATCAACTGGATCATGGGAATTTGCTTGGATTAGCCTTTAGCATTGGTCTGTCTCGAGATTAAGTGAGTGTTCAATCTCAAGAAACCAGTGACCTAATGATCACAGTGTCTACTGTCTTATTATAATAAGCAGCACGCAGGCTCCCATGATAGATGTTTCTCGTAAAGTTTCCACTGCAGTTAAGTTCATCACTAATGCTGCCACTTCTGCCAAGTGTCGTGATGGCAGTGATGTCACATGCATGCTTCCTGATGACTTCTGATGGCCACATACAATGGGATGTTAGGCATGTTTGAGAGTGTCATTAGAAGACTAATGTGATGGCACCAGGCCCATGAATGGCTCATTGGCCTGATGCACATTAGTGTCGAAAAGTGTTTCTTCATGCCGTTATGACCAGCCGTGCAGCAGATCTACCTGTAGCAGAGATTGTGATAAATAACAAAAATGCACAGCGTGAAGGCCCGCAGTACACCATCATTACAACCAAATGTTAGGGCCTCGAAGCCATTCATTTTACACCCACCTGATGTTGTCAGCCATAACATTTTACCATTGCAGATGAAGGGATTTAATGCATTCACATCGTGATCACAGCAGGAAGTGGAGTTGTGTCAGACTCACATAAAGAAACTAGTTCACTTCAAAGAAGGCCCATGTGACAAATGACGATGATAAAATTGGGATTCCGATCTGTCTTGGATTATTAATTACATTGCTAATAGTTTGTGGCATATTTACAGATATGTGACGGTTTCAATAAAGATCTGTGCCATCAAAATTGCCTTGGAACACAAAGGGTTTCAAGTATTTTACACATACTGTATATACTCAACAAGAACAACAAATTTAGCCCAAAATGTATTTTTTTAAAGTGTATTTTTGCTGTAGTTAGAGACTTTTCATGCTAGGCAATATATAATAAGTAATTTACTTGGACACAAATATTGTCACATTTGCGGGGATCTGCCACCAGATCTCTTGTAGGTCTTGACCTTAGAATCTGCACACAAATACTTTGATTTAATTTTATGGCCATAGCTTACAAGTGATAAGAAAAGGTCACACGGGGCACTGGCTGCATTTATTTAAAACAACACTACCTGGTTGTATAGATATATTGATATACTTTATCCATCGCACTACAAAGCAGGTGTTGCTCGGTCTCTTGAAGCTCGTCTCCAGGCTAGATATGCTCCTTGGATCCTCAGTCATGGAAAGGAGGGCAAAGAGAGAGCAGGGGGAAGCAGAAAATGAGAACACAGCACTATGTGGTATTTCAGCATGGGATGCCCAGTCAGACTTCAGGGAGGTAATTAATTAACAACAACAAAAATGTCCAAGCTGAGACCTCCAGGGGTACCCTATGCTTCCTCAGATCTCTGCCCAGGAAATGGATGGCTGAGCTGGGTTTTTGTGGAGCAGGGTTCCATCCAGAAAGATGCCTCATGAGCGTTGTCAGGCAGGCACCGCAACAAAAACCCAGTTTATGAGTCCGGATTTAAACTCAATTATCCTGGACATTTCACGTTTCCTGACATGAAGGGGTTGAAACAAGGTCTTTCTTCCCATGTCTGTGTGGCTCTCTGGGTACTCCGTCTTCTTCCCACCTCCAAAAAGCATTATAGATGTCCTGTTTGTGTGAATGGTTGGCTGTCTTTCGTGAGCTGGCTACTCATCCAGGATGTACCCTGACATCCACCCATTCACAGCTGGGATCGGCTCCAGCACAACCGAGACCTGTAAGCGGAGCAACGGGAGAAGATGAGTGAATGACATTAGAATAAGTAGATGACCTTCGGTTCATATTGTTTGAGATCAGCTCTACTGGTACCCATCCCGTCACCTTTCATTTCTAAATCTAATATCTGAATATATAAGTCATGGCCAGTATTTCATCCATTGGTATGATTTCATTGTATTTGATTTCCTTCGATAAAACAGATGAAATCAAGGTTTTGCTATATTTTTGTTGACGTGTTACAAAATTGGCTTACATAAATGTCCTTTAACTGTCCTGTAGGTTGCTCAAGTTCCACAATTTTGCTCCTTGAACATTTTTGTTGAAAGAGAGGGATTGATTTCCTGAGCGCAGAGATGTGGGTGATTGCATGGCCAACATTTGACTCTTCTAGGAAAATCGATAACTGCTCAACCATGTCTGTGCATATTAAATTCATGAAAATAGAGCATAAGGTCAGGGAATGCTAGCCATTTGGAACATGTTCTCCTTCACTCAAATGCATATCTTGTTTAGTTTTTTTTTTTATCCTTTTATGAAGTCCAATGTTTAATTCATGTTACTGTCATGTTAGAAAGGTAAAATCAAATAATCTGGTGTTTCTTTGGCAGCATTGGGCTATTGTCATTGGTACATTTCACAAAATACTGACTGGAGGACATGAAATGGGGAGTAAACTGTATAGATAGACAGACCTTGATGAGATCTGTCTGACACAAAAGGAGACAGAGTCACTGATAGTCTTGTGGCATCCCTCAAAGCCTGACCGCTTCTGCAAAACAACAAATCCCTTCTCTCTCAGGCTGGGATCTGAGAACCTGTCAAGCAGTATTTATCTCTGTGACTCTAAAAATAAATCAGATAGGTGGGGAATTTGGTTATTTCACTCTGATTAACCATTATATTTTTGAAATAGCAACTGTAAAAGAAGAACAAAACCCAGACTTCTCCTCTCAATTATATATGACTTGAGCAATACATTTAAAACCTGGCACCCTCTGGGTAATAGGCACAAATGGATCACTTAAAAACAACTTTAAAAAATTGGAAGCCGGTATAGCCTTGACAGGGAATTTGTCTTCATAATCGTGAAACAAAACACTTGTCGCCCAGCCCCGCATTCGGCCGCACAGCTGTCCAGGAGCCACAGGAGTCACATTGGTGATCAAGAGCCACCACGAGCCTCTTGCATGTTTTCCCTTCATGCATGCATTGTATGCTAAGAGGACATACTGTTGTCTGAGGGTGCCATGGTTGTTTTATTAGCTCCCTCAAATGCAATTTCCATTTAATTTGAGAGCTGGCTTACCGGGTCTGTGCCTGGCAGCTAAAGGTATAAATCTGGCCTTATCTGGCCCCGGCATGCACAGTTCATATCCACACACCCTGTGCCAACAACAGATCTATAATTCATGGCCAAGCACACCCACGTTATTGGCTGCCCATGTATTAGAAAATACAACACAGGAAAACGAATTCAATGCAGTGTCATCCAAACAGTTCAGAAGGCAAAAGGGTATGTGTTCTCCCCCCAGAGACCAACCGCGGGACACAAACTTCTCTATAGTGCTGTTACACATGAAAGACAGGTGTCCGCCGGATCAAACTTTTTACATTGGTATTCTGCTGGGTGGCGTATAATGTCACGAAGCTAAGCGGGTTAACATCAGTGTGACCTCTCAGGTGAAAGAGTGCTGTGTTTGTCAGATTGTGAATTATTCCTCCAATTAGGCTAATTGGATGAGACAGGTCAGGGCATACGAGCTACTGAACTACGATGAATAAACAGAGGAGATCTTCAGGTATAACTCTGCAAGTTGTCTTAAATGTGCCACCCGGGGATCGTTATCCAATCATACCCCAGCCCCTCTGTCAGTCTCATCCTGCCTGTCTGCCATGTTTCAAAACTGCCAACATCAAGAGGAAAACATTCTACAGAGGTTTTAGACTGACTGGATTGTCAATCACACTTCTTTCATTCTCCAGGAAAGAAACATAAAGGACAAAGAAAACCTTCAAATTATAATGTTTTTTTTTTTTGAAAGCCCTTAAAGCTTACATTTTGGGGGGCAGCACTGTGGCAAGAAGTGAAATAATTTTAGTTAGTATGTTAAGCTGACATTGATCATTTTTGACATTTTCACATACCTTCAGTGGGATGTAAAGTTCTCAGACCTGAAAAGAATAAGTCAATGTACACCACACAACACATCATGGTTCTCACCCTTGAGTCTTTTATTTGTTAGTTTTGAAGATTGTTGTGTAATTGCGTCAGCTACACTGTGTTTTTTCACTTATGGATACTGTCTGTGTTCTAGCTATGAGCCATTAGCAGCTAACAAAGTGTCCTACGATCAAAGCACTTCACAACTAAAAGGTCTGGTGTTTCTTGTTTGATGATGCACAGTTTTCTAGCAGATCTTCTGCTGACTTGAAAACATGCATATATAATCAAAAGAGATGTCCACGCTTGATGTAACAAACAAATGAATAAAATAAAAAGAGAAGTTACTTAGTGAACTAACAGATGCACAACTTGATTATCACGCTTCTGTTGTAAGATGCTGACCCCTGGTCCAGATGCACCTACACACCATCGATAGAATAGATAGATAGTTTTAAAACCAGTGCATAAAGTTCTGTAAGTTCATAAAGTTATCTGTCTCTAAATGAGGCTCAGGCTTGTGCCTCATGTATGAGACAGGATTTAGCAGGCGAACAGTGACGGTATGACGGGAGACATTGGGCAGAGGATGACGATCAAGGGCCTGTCCCCTTCCCTGATCCAACTGGTGGAGGAAGAAGAACACTCCACCACAGCAGCATGACATCACGGTCAGCACACAGATCCTATCTCTGCTCTGTGAGGGTCCTGGAGCCTGGATCACAAGAGACACATCAGGCAAGAGGTAATTATGACCACTTGAGAAAAGAGCACAAGAAGAATACTTCAGCCAAACACCTCGTCCTCTCTTGTTGTAGCCTCCCCTGATTCCCTCGGGTCACACTTGTTTTCACCTTGATATCCCTGTTAATGAATGAGTGCACTGTCTATGGGGGACAGCAGGCGGGGGAGACAGGCAGGGATGTGTTGTTCTTGAGCAGCTGGAGGCAATGACGGGGAACACAATAACAATTTCCAGGCACTGAGTGAATGCATAAGCACCCACTCATCACAAAATTATAGGCATACAAGCACTAAACGAACACCTGCTGTGATGTATAGTGTATGAAAATAACACATCATCAATACAATACAGCATGTTGGCGAAGTGTAATCACAGACGAGTCAAGGCACTTGAGAATGTATGCGTAAACACAACTGAACAGCAAGTGAAATTGTATTTTGGTGTTCATCCACTTCGGGAAATGACTCCTCTGATTTACACTGACAAAGAGATGTACAGTCTGAATCAGATGTTGTCTAAACATCATTAATCCATTGTAATCCATAGCAAATGTTTCTGTGGCACCGATCTGACTGTAATGTGGACACAGCTGCATTAATACGTTCATCCTTTTCCTCATCTTCCAACTACAGTTATAGTTCTGATAATGGCACCTTCTTAAAAAGGAAAATAAAAGATTTTGCATTTACAATGTATTAAAGTAAATTTAAATAAATTAAATAAAAGTAAAAGTAAATAAAGTAAATGTGTTTTATAGCTCTTTAGTTGATGAACTGTCAGGTGTACAAATGCGCATTTTGTGTTTTTGGGGTTAAGAACAGCAGTTTTTTCGTATTGCTGTCGGCAAACAATAATGTATCATCAGCATACAGTTACATGCAAGTGGGCGAAATATTGACCTTTGGAGGATATACTTTTCTAATTCTTTACTGCAGAGATTCAAGTTGTAGTTCTGAATCCTTTGGTTAAATGAATGACTTCTCCCAAGATGGATGTTTTTTTATGTGAAAGTGCCCCTGATCCAATTTCTGAGTTCTTCTCCCAAGTGTGAAGTTCTCGGTTGCTAGGTTACAAACAATGCCTCTTTTTACTGCCGCAGTTCTTTGATGAGAATGTCTCTAGATGTCTAGCTTTGGCTGCATTGAGAATGTTGGACAGGAGAAGAGGTGAATGTTTCGGTCGACACAGAAAAGAGCTGCTCTATCAAAATGCACAGAGCACAAACCTTTTCTATGGTCAGTCAGTTTTCTATGATATGACATCATCTGTTTTCTGAGCCCTCTGTTCTCTTGTTTAATATACCTTCTCCCCCTGTATTCCCTTCCACAGAGTCCTGTCAATCTAAGGAGCGAGCTAATCATGTGCTGTGGTGTAGAGTCGTACTGCCTCATGACTTTTTCACAGACACGTGTTTTCTATGTAATTGTTTAGCATCATTGTGTGTCTCAATGATGTCTGGCTAGTGTACAATATCTAATGGCATCATAAAATGTGTTTATGATGGTAATGTGTGTGGAGATCATTTGAAATGGGAAAGCTGCTACACTCTTCAGCAGATTATGCTATAAACACTAGTTGGAAGGGAAACAAAGGTTTAAAGAGAACCTGCGGGACAATGATGGTGTATTTTTTATTTTTTTTTACTGGTTGGAAACAGTACTATTAATATTTAATGTTCTGAACATTTCTTTAATGGATAATTAGGCATTAAGTCATCAAATTAAATGTGTCATCCGGAGAGGAAGGGGTTATCGTTTATAGCATTTAATGCAGAATATCAAGGCTTTTCATCAAACCAAGCAAGCGAAGAAAATTCAATTCAATAGGTCCAGAAAAGCAACAGCGTAAAGGGTGAATTTATTCCTTCTACTGTTTGGGACCTTCACAATGAGCAGAGAGATGATCGCTATCTTCTCCTCGGACAAAGAATCTCTGGAGCACGCTCAAAGTGTCTATTGTCATTGTGTCCAATGGAAATCTCACGGGAGCTCCTTGAGCTATGCCAGCTCAGGTTGTTGGGGAATGTGTAAATGAGCAACAAGCAAAAACAGTAGACCTGGTGCTTTCAGTGAGTTCTGCTGATTTAGAGCTCAAACGTGGACTGTTGTGTAGCTTATGAGTTATGAGGCAGTGGAACAATGACCATATGTCGAGCTTGGTGCAGCCGCAGGCTTTGATTGGTGAATATTTCATTAGACCTTGAGCTAAATTCCTGTCAAATGAAAGCATACATGTCTCCCTGAAGGTGGGGCTCTACCATATGTGCATGCTTTATAGTTAGCATTATTTTCTGTCTCCAGTTCTTCATACTCTAACCATGTTTCAAAGCTGAAATGTTGAACATGTTGAAGGGCTCCATGAATTTTTATGTAAGCAATTCCAGGAATTTTAAAATTAAAGGGATCCCGTGGGATTACGAACTGCACTTTCTTCAAAGCTAAATTTAAAAGCTCGTTGCTCCGATGAACAAGCACAGACTCCGTTCAAGGTTTTAAATACAAGGTTTTAAGATCAATTGGCATTTTTACCTGCAGATTAAAGGTTGTTTTAACTTTTCTGAGATTTCATCAGTGTGTCATGTGACCACCTTGAACTCAAATCTGGAGTTGCACTGGCACGTCAGATAGCTAGACCTTTCAAAACACAATCACTTAGGAGCACATTAAAAACAAAACTTTCACTACACTCACTTTCTACTACATGTACTATGAGGATGTGGTGTGATACAGCCATTTTGCGTGAAAGCAATAAAGCACCTGGGGAAGGCTCTGGAGATAGAGACCCCTATCTCGCCAAGATCATGCTTATTGGGTGACTAAGCACAAATAATGGTCATAATAGTGTCAGAACATGATTTTGCAGTTATGAAGGTCAGGATGGTTGTAGCCTGAAAAACCTTCAGGTTTGGGAAAAGTACATCCCCACCAGATTACATGAAATGGATTGAATGTGTGACAGAAATAGTGGTTACAAACAGATGATTGCGAGAAGGAATAATTACGGGGGAGAAGAGAGGGGTCATGGGACTGTTTCTTTACTATAGGCTGGTGAGAACAGCAGCACATGTGTGCAGGAGATGGTACAGCTGTGAGTAAATATTATTAAATATTTTTGTATTAGGTTCGAACTTGAGTGGGTGGATTGTTGCATATGTAGGTAAGATAAAAAGAAATAAAACTTAAAAAAACAAACAAAACAAACAAACAAACAAAAAAACTCACCAAAAAAAAAATCAGTTGGAAATAAACCTGTGACACACACTTTGTTGTCATTTATGTACCAAAAAAAATAATGATAGTTACGATTGTGTATTGGTTGTTAACTATGACTCCATAATGTTTCATCTACCATACTTTCACCCGTTTAGCTGTTCTGAAGATGTACAGACATTACAGGCACCAAGTTGATAGCACCAATGTCATGGGAAGGCTCGTGTGACAAGAGACAATTAACTTACCTCTCCTCATCAACGGCCCAACGCCAAGGAATAAAGAGAGTGAAAAGAAGAAAGGAGCAAAAGGACAATATATCCCAATCAAAGCTCTTTATCTTTGTTTTTCCCGTCTCATCTCTTTACCTGTCTTGTCTGTCCTATCTGTCCTTTATTGTCTCGGTGTGTGAACCTTTATCTCCACATCTGTCTCTACACTCTGCCGTATCTCCCCTCCACCTCCATCATCTACCTGCTTTGGATCCACTTCACCATATGATGTTTTTAAAAAATTACATTCAAGATTGCATAACCATGTTTTGACAATGTCTACTCATTCCACAGTGATTTCAACTGTAATCAGCCAGAAATCCCTTGAATTCCTTTGTGTCATCCACTTCCAGCTCCGACACTGTAGTTTTCATCTGTAATTACATATGCTCAGTTTTATTACTTCAGTGGTGCTGGTTCATATTTACATTTCAATATGCATGCATTTGTATTACATTCTGTCACAAATCGTCATGATGAACTGAATATTACCTGCTCTGTCACTGTTTTTTTTCCCCCCTCCTCAGAGTTTCTCAATATTCTTTCAACGCATTCAAACACCTCATTGTGTTCTCAGACATCCGAAAAGTCAATTTAACAGCATACTCACATATCTGATTTTCTTGAGTGTTAACTGTCAGACCAGGAGTAGGTTATGTACTCGTGTTGTCCATAAGTACATAACCTTTTAGCAGTATTTTCAAAGGCGTATAGCAGTTTAGTGACCTGATGGCTCATCCCCTGCACGTGGAGGAGAGATGAGTCTATTTGACATTCATGCCCACTTAAAATGAATGATATATTATGCATCACATAACTGCACTGTGGTCTAACGGACACTGAATAGTAATGTGGCAGAGTTCCATCCGATGATATAAATGTTCAGTTTATTTAAAAAAAAAAAAGGAGATTCCTTCAAGTTAAATATTCCCTCGATGGCTGACATTTGAATAAATACTCCACTTTAGGATAATTTGCCATTTCCTCTTTTGTCCTTCTCCTCACACCTTGATCTTTATATGCGTACTTATTATCAGCCTTGTGTGATGTTCCTTAAAACAGTACAGCCCTCGTGGTATGATAAAATGATGTTTATCGCAAACAGTTGTGTCAGTGCATCAGAACCCGGAAAGAGGCAGAACAGAGTGTTTAAGTGAAAGGTGAATCTGTTCCCCTAAATGGAGGAGTTCATTCAGGGACCTTGTTGTGGCAGACAAATTCATCATTCGCTAACTTGTTAATTTGCAGACAAATTGACAGGCTGACTGAAAGGATGAAAAACTCTCTCTATATTTCTACGACTACATTTTATCCAGGAGGCAGGAGGCAATTTAGTGCACAGACGCTGAAAGGCAAAGCCGGGTCGGGCTGAGTTGAATAGAAAGACACATCAGTTTTGCACATCACAGGAGCTAAAGCTGTTTATTTGTAAGTCGGTATGCGGAGATGTGTGTGTGTGTGTGTGTGTGTGTGTGTGTGTGTGTGTTTGCTGACGAGTGAGAGGAAAGCAGTTTTAATCACCAGTCACCCTCTCACCCTGCTGACAGCGTCACAGAGGACAGTCACCCCCCTCCTATGATCAGCCTCATCAGCTGTCTGCTTAGCCCTCCATTCATCTCTTTATTATTTATTTACCTCCACTTTGTACGTACATATTCCCCAGCGGACACATCCTTTGAGCGTCTAAGCAGGGCCCAGGAACTTTTCCAATCTATTTGTGCTCCACTTGAAAGCTCCGAGTTTCACTTTGACATATGCTTTTCCCCAGCTGACAGTTATTTCATAAAGCACTACAGAAACCTGATTTAAAGTAACGTTTGGATTTAATTGGGCTCATCTTGAAATATGTCCTGAACTTAAAAAAGGGACAGCTCGTTTGTAGAGATTAATTACACTAATGGGAGGCCAAATAGAGGCATCAGATGACAGCGCACGCATTTGTGCCCGTATTGATTAAGTATAAAACTAATCAAATGAACACAATCAATGGACAGTATTTCTCTTGTCTTTGCTGGTGGAGTAACAACAAATCAAACTCAGTCCTCGGAAATAATTAGGTCTCCCCATACTTGATGCATTAATTAATTCCGACAGCGACAAAAATAAAGTGAGCCGATGTGAGAAAAATAATCATGTTTTGTTTTTTTTTACCCTACAGTTGTCATAAAATACTTCCAGGGAACAAATCAGTTTTGAATGGTGCTGATTAATTTTGTATATATAGTAGGTGCATGTCTGAGCTCTGGTTAGCCCTGTTTGTTTGTTTCACACTTGAAGCAAATGCGTGTAAAGGCAGGAAGGAGTCAGTTCAACCTGACGAGGTTAATACGTCAGGAGGGCAGAACATGGTTGGACACAAACACTGTAAAACCCATCGACTGTAAAGAAGAGAAAAAAGGAAAGGTAAACGTCAAAGGAGCACAAGAACGACACAGACTGAGACGCAGACTGTGACAACAAGCAGGGAGAATGCAGATCAGCCTTCAAGACTGAACGGAAACAATGAACTTCAATATAACCGGTAAACCAGGCCAAGGAGGGAAAGCAGGGACCTGGTAGGTGAAACGAGACCCAGGTGTAACACCTGACGACAGGACAGGTAGTCAACAGGAGGGACCCCGTTTACACCGACCTGGTGAGACAATTCCTTCGTTAGAGCCCTTTAGATACGCACACTCTGGACCAGAGTGGACATTTTGAAAATGGAGAGCGAAATGTCCATTCCTGAAAAGAGCCAGTCGAGTGTAAATAATGTGTCAAAGACAAAGGTCATCAGAAACTCAGGAAATACAGATTTCACTCTTTTCATGGCAGTTAAAATGTCCAGAAAAAACAAATCGTACAACATCAAGCTCCGCCTCTTTTTACCACCAAGGCACATATAACATAGACGGTATGTGATAGAGTCAGATTGTATTATTTCTATGTTGAGGTAGCTCATTCCATTCAAAGTCATTCACAACTAACTAAAAATGCTAAACGCTGAAAGAGATGAACGACATTTGTTTGCACTTAAAAGTGTAACATAACCCCCCACATTTTTTTCTGCATTTCCAGTTCAATATTAAATATATTGTACAACAGTTTCAGAGTAGCTCACCTCCAGGATCAATACACAGAGAAGTGATTGTGCAACAATACTGAGTCAATGGCGGTTATCGACTCCTTCGTGGAAGTGTTGACAAAGCACATGCTCCACCAATAAGTGGAGAAGCACGTTACTCCTGGCGAAAAACTCACCGAAGTCCACATACAGCTGACATGTAACCTCAGAGGTCAATGAGCTATGGATCCTGGAGATGACGCGGTGACGGGGAGGGGCGGTAGCTGGACCCAGTTTTGCTTAATGGTGATCAATGCTTTTTAAAGAATTCCTCGATAGCCGTTCCTATGCCTCACTGTCTCGTTTGTAGGTTGTCTGTGTCAGTAACTACAGTTATCATACAAAATGAACCTTGTGCATTCTGAGTGATGAAATCAGTCCGTCCCCCGTCACTGCTCACATGTGTGGTTGGGTCACATTAGTATTAGTATGGTGGAATCATTGGGAAACGTCCATGTTCCATCCCGGCTCGGGGAAAAGGGATGTAAAGGGAGTAAAACGGCATTTTCCAAGATAGTAAATGGAAAAGGCTGTTTATTGGGCAGCCGAAATGATGAACACAGATGTACCTGGATGAACAAACAAAAGGAGAGGGTGCTGTTCAACTCTGAAACCAAATATAACAACAGGAGGACAACAGGAGCTGGGTTCGCTATTTACAAAAAGGAAAAAGGGAAATACATTTCTAACTAACTCTACAACCCCAAAATACAAACTGAAACAGCAGCCCTGGACCTAGTGATACAGCAAAAACCTACATGAAGGAGAAAATCAGTAAACTGAGAAAAAAAAACAAAAAAAACAACTACCTGGTCTGATTTTGTAAAAACCTGACAGAGGTATAATCAACAATGGTGTCCGTGGTCCAATCCTGTGTGTTTCCATCAAAAGTACAGGCTTTGATGAAAACTACAGAGTCGTGTGAGGTTTCTGCAGTTTGGCAACCAGCCTGTGAATGGATTCCCTTTCTGAGCCGGAGTGTGGATGTCACCATGGAGAGAGGAAGTGTCAGCCCAGTGAGTCTAGTTACAGTAAGAGTCACACTGAATTTGAATGAACTCTTTCCATCCCGTTTTGTGAATCAACTTTTTTTTCAAATTAACCAAAACTTGGGTGTAGTGACTATAATTACCTCCAATGAGGTATATCTGTCCATTGGTTTGTTTGTTTGTAAAATGACTCCAAAAGTTCTGAACGGATTTGAATGAAATGTTGAGTAACTGCTACTAACGGACCAGGACCAGATGATGAAATGTTGGTGGTGTTCTGGAACCAACTGGATCCAGGAATCTGTTGGAGGATTCCTCCTCATCGTCAGCATCTGGGTCTAGAACTCCACAACAGCAGCAGTGGACTGTCTCTGTGGGCCAGTGGTTAGTGGGTGTGTTACCACAAAGGTCGGGGGTTGGAGCCCACCCAGGGACAGAGGGTTGTTTTTAGTTTGACTATTGAAAGAAAATGGAAAAACTAGAGGTCAGAAGTCATGATTTGTGAAACAAGGTGTCTAATTATTTGACGATTGTTGACAGAGTCATGTTTGATTGTCAATGAATTTCTTAGAGGAGATCAATGGATGGAGGATGATGATATTGGGTGGAAATGATCTGATTGGAGGAGGTCTGAGCTCTACGAGTCTACAAGATTTTATTTTGAATTGATCTGTTGCCGTCATCATTGTCGGATGTGATACTTCTAGATGTGCATCTAAACGGGCTGATGGAAACACAGCTGGTGTTGCATCATGAGACAGAACGACTGGAGCTCACATGGCACCTGTTCCAGAAAGCCGGTTTAAGTCAGAGTTTGTTTCTACGGCGCCAGTTCACACATCAGTTCATCAGTTCTCATGACGCTCAGCATCTTAGCGACAGAGGTGAAAGGAAAAAGTTTGACCAGATCCGAGGCTATATGGGCAGCTGGGGTGAAACAAAGAGGTCGACAGAGAGAGGAGGAGAAAGAGACGTAGGAAGGCAGAGGAAAGCAGCAGTTTGTGAATATTCAAATGAGGAAAACTGCACAATGTCAGGGTTCAGACTTCAAAGAAGATTTTTGGTTTGATTTCTGTCAGTTTATGTGATGGTAGAATAAAAAAAAACGGTGCAGACTTTTCCTTGTTTGAGGATCAACAAACTCACAGCTTTCAAAAATGAAACCTGCTTTCTGGAGCAGACCTGCGGTGGAGCGTCCAGTCATTTCTCTCTTCTATTCCCTCAGATTCCCTCTGGCCTGTTGCCCTTGTCCTGTTGTGGTTTTGTTAGTTCTTTTGTTTGTGTTTTGTTTCACTGTAAAAAAGAAAAAAAAACCTGTCACTGCTTCATCAGAGTCTAAGATTGACACACTAAACAGCTGATGTGACAATAGAGCGCGTCGCAACGTTCTAACTCTTGTTGGAATTCTGCACGCCTGACAAATAATCTCCCCCTGCGCTGTTGACTGAACATCTAACCAGTGTTAAATGTGTACCTCTAATCAGGGAACCGGTGAATCCACAGCATTGTGGAATTCCGTCATTGTTATTCAGCTCCGATCTCATTACCTCTGTTCATCGTTTGAGTACGTCAACGATGAAGACTGGCAATCAAAACCCATTTCTTTTTTTTTTTTAGTTTCCCACTTCCACCACAGTGGTTTGTCTATGTCGATTATGCAAATATCTAAAATAGCAGAGGCGTTTCATGTTTATAAAGATTTGAACAATGTATGTAAGCACCTTCGGATTTCATGCATCTGAAATTACACCAGCCAACCACCAAGATTTCTTTCTCTCCCATAGGCGATGAAATTCATTCACTGAATGTTTCATCATGTCTCTGGCATGGATGTTATTGAGAAATTACTGTACAGGCAATGAGTCAGGAAGCCCTGTGACAGTGGCCCAAGTGGAAACCGGGGGGAGATGTATTATTATGATATTTTCTTGGAGGAATCTGGAATTGAATTCTGATTCAGTGGAATACGATTTTAAAGCAAGGTTGTGCTGTCCCTTGATAGATGACACACAGGCAACAGTCACGCTACACAGAGCATCGCGATGGATACAGAGCTGGCCGTGCACAACACCAGCGGGCTGCATACAGATGAGCTGTGAAGGAAAAGGGATCACTGGGGCATAAACACAACAACAAAGGATGTAATGGAGAGGTTATACCACCCAAAGTCACTTAATCCACTCCATTATCAGTGAAATACTGCCTTCAAACGAGGGACACACTGGATTTTTTTGGTATACATTATATAACAAAAGCCACTGAACTCAAAATGTCAAACTCAACTAATTGTCGCACTCAGAAGCTGAATAAAGACAGTAAGTACAACTGAATGTTTGTGTGTGTCATCACGTTCATGCTGTATTCAAATCAGGGAAATGCAATGGAAATGTCTTTTTTTTTTCATTTTAGTGGACAAGAAGGACACTGGCAAGGCCGGCAGAGAAAATCGTTGACTGCAGCGACAGATGGCAGTGAGGGTCAAAGTTCAACTCTTTAAACTTTAACTGTCTACAGTCACGGAATTCACCACCGGATGTGACGTAGTTTCAACCAGATAAAAGCGGATTTTATATCCATATATGCACTGATATGGCATTAACACAAAAGAATACACAAGAATAGATTTCTAGATTTTGTTTTATTTTCGGTAAACAATACGACATCGCCATAGAAACGCCTCGTGTGTCCCATTTTGCCGTCGGTTTTGCCGTCTACTTTTTCCGTTGAAGTGTTTGTTTAATTTGCGGCGCTCGAACACCGTCTGTTGGCCGCCCGCCCCTGTAAACACACCATTTCTATTGTAATCCTGAGAGATGGATTAAAGACCGAGTGTTTCTTTTGTAGTTGAGGCATCTAGATCTACTCATCTGCCACGTGCGGTGAGGAGGTATCACACGATGTCCCTCTGTTATTTTTGTTGTCGTTCTTTTGTGGATACAAACACGTATAATCCAATCGGATTGTTCTATATCCTCACACATTCTGCTCGTCAAAAATGCAGCGTTATCAGCAAGCCGCTCATGTGATAAATTGCAGGCTGAGCAGTAAGCTGAAGCGGTTCCACATTAATAATGGGGTCAACGCATGAGTGGCGCCTCAGTTTACAGAAGCCCATGAATGGTGGTTGATGAAGGATTTCATCGGGTGAAAGGTGCTATTTATGGCACACCTGGATAGTGTATCAGGACCAGTGAATCACCTGCTGGTGAATGAGAGTTGTAATGAGAGCTGTGTGTGATGAATTTGCAGTCTGTATCCTGGGAGGTCATCCACATGACATCAAGAGCGATTAGGGGCCTCGTCCCCAATCTATCAGGGGACAATCGGTGTATTTTATCATCCCATCTACCCCCGTTTTTTCCTTCCTCCACCCCCCCAATGGGAAGCCGCTCGTCAGAAACGCGGTCTTTTAAGTGTGTAGTTGTTGACAAGGTCACAGTCCAACTGCATGCATGTACGCTGTCAGCGCGGCTCCAGCCGAACCACCGAAAAACAAAGGCAGACAAGGAGCAGCACACCCATCGCTCGTCCCTGAGGAGTCATCCATCAGAGGGGGGGCTGACCCAGGAGGAGGGTGCAGACACCCACTCCAGGAAGGATCCAGCGTTGTGTTGTACTGTGGAGTGGGTGTGTGGTAAGGATGACATGCTCAGGGTGGAGGACCCTGTGTGTGTTCATCAGTCTTCTGTCAGATAACTACTGTTAATGTTTACACCTAAATAATACACGAGTCACCAAAAAGGTTGTGTGCTGGTTGCACAGCTGGTCGTATACATGTACTGTATATATGTTATGGGTAAGGTGAAAAAACAGGTTCTATGCAAATTACCAGTGTTTTTTGGTCTTTGTGCAAATAATGTAATTTGAATTTTAGCTATTTACCCGTAACATATATACTGGTTTAGGGTAATATCGAAACGTATTAATCTCCATTTCTTCACATAAATACTGCTGACCGACCCACATGCTGATTAGACATCATGAGAGCCCAGAGAGTTTTGACACATCTGCCGAGGTTTTCACAACAACTTCTGCTGATTGTGTCACACTGAAAAGAAATGACCCTAACACCAGACGTTGTCATGAAATCTTCCCTTTGAGCATTACATATGTGATATACATATATGAATTAAATGCTTTGTGAAGCCAGCAGACAAACGGTAAGAAAAAAAAACACCAAAAAAAAAAAATCATGCACATGCATGAGCGCTATGTGATATATATATATATATATGATATATATGATATGATATATATATATATATATATATATATATATATATATATATATATATATATATATATATATATATCATATATATCATATATATATATATATATATATATCACAATAAAATATAAAATACATAAATAAAATATAGCAATCTATGCTAAATAAATGGCACACAAAGGGTAAAGAGAAAAAGCAAAAGCTACAAGTGAAAAGAAAATGAACTTAACTAAAGCTAAAATCCCCCCACAGCATGGTCGCAAAT
>CAAKHB010001297.1:72858-82922 GCA_901007665.1 Aeoliscus strigatus
TGTGGAAGGGATGTGAAGTTTTAAGTGGAAAGTAAGATCGGAAAGGTGAGTGAGTGACAGCTACAGAGAGGAGGGGAGATAGAGAAAGAGTGATGGGCAAGGACAGATAGACGGAGTGAAAGGGTGATAAGGAGAGATGGAGCTATCACAGAGGTGACCTACGACAAGCTTGGCTTCACCACTGAGCGCGGGCACTCTCACACACACACACACACACACACACACACACACACACACACACACACACACACACAGGTCGACACTATTCATCAGGACTCTGAACATACTTTGGTGTGAGACAACAGCTTTTAATGAATCCCCATCAACCGGATGCACTCACACTCCTATCTGGCTCCAACGTCCAACACTCCTAAAACGCTGGAGCATTTGTCAGGGTTGTGGAAATGGGTTTCTTCGCTAGAATGGGAATCCCGTTCAATGACACCTAAAATATGTGTCCGATGTCAGTGCCAGTGCAGGAAGTGACGGTGTGTCTCCGTGGAAACAGTGTGCTTATGTCTTCCTTCTGCTGTTTCATTGACGACATCAAGAAGGAGAAAATACGCCCTAAAACTCACGCAGTTTGCCATCGTCATCGGCAGTAAAAGGATATGAAGCTCTATTTCACACCGACGGCCCCCCTGCTCCTGTGCGCCTCTCCTTCGAGGATATTAATCCCTCCACCTTTCCCCACCGCCCGTCTCTTTTTCCATCACTCTCCCTTATTTCTCATCCAATTTTGCATTGTGTACAAAGGGACGTTTCCTCTCCGACTCTGACATCACAGGAGAGAGGAGAGAGGCAAAAACGCTTAATAGCTTCGATTTGAAACGAGAAGGTGAGAAGCGAGGAAGAGGGACGGCAAAGACGAAGGCAGACGGCCTCCCAGCCGCTGAAACCTATGTCGCATGTGTCTGACAAGGATTAACATAGCGTAGCAAAAGTTATGGCTTTGGTTATGGATTATGTCTAATCCTTTTGCATAGAGAGCAGGTCTTAAGGGTAATTACACGCTACTATTGGATCCAGAGCCCAGAAACGGGCCCCTCGTACACCAGGATTCCTAAGATCCCGAAGAAAACCGGCTTCTCTTCCAAAGCATTTGAGTCCAGTTGAAGACACTTAGCGTTCAACTCCAATCCATGTTCACTTGTCTGGAACAAGACTTTTAGTTTTGTGATGGGAAAACAAAAGAAGAAGCTTGGATTGCGACTGAAGTGTGTGGGGGGGGGGGTTAGTGAAAACCTTGAATTTGTTAATCCTGAAACAAGTTTGACTTATGTCAGTTATTTATCCATAAACTGAATACAAACACTTCTCCTTCATTCCAAATTCTTTCCAGTCTTTCTGGAACGGGCCAAACATTTGCATTGTTCAACGTCTTCCCCCCCATTTCCCCCTCAACCGATTTCAAACGCCACCGAGTCTGCTTCTGTCTCTTATCTCAATCTTTGAACAGCCCCCTCTGTCTGCTCTGACCCGGAGGGAATCATTAACCAGACACACAAACTTCCCCTGACGGAAACCGCCCAAATCACGTGTGCCTAGCGTGGTTTTAGCCATGTGTGAATTGACGGTCCACTTAGCCCTTGAATTAACCCTAAAACAAATGACCCAATACCAATTAGTTGAACAACTATTAGTCTAGTCAACCGTTTACAGCAGTCAGACCCACCCACAGAGTTGTGCTCTTTCCTCCCCTGGATCCCAAACCAAGAGGAATGGCAGCTGACAGCGTTGTCAGTGTATCATTGATTAAAACAATAGAAACATTGTCAGAGGACTCATGTTGTACTCGCTGTGTAGAAAAACTAATTTGAAAGTGAATGTCAAAAAACATTGCGTGATATTCAGTCATCTTTAGATCATTCAAGAAAACATGTAAAACGGGAAAAACTCACAAGACCGACACAACTCAGTTCAAGAATAAAGTTCTGAGTTTAAATGATTTTATTCAAATATAAAACACCTTTATTCTAGTCCTGTAAAGTCAATATGTACAAGTAACATCTGGGATCTGTGGAATGAACGTCAATTTCCTACTCAGTAGAATAGAATATAGAATAGACATGTGTATATGTACATATATAGACGAAATAACATGACCCATGTTTAAAAAGAGACGCTATGACAAAAAGAAGTGTTGCCACGAAGCCAATCTCAGTCCGTTTGTCTCACCTTTCTGTCTTTTATACCAACTCTTAATGGCTCATAAGTCTGTTACAGCACAATGTCGGGTCTCACTGAAAGCTCTTTAGCAAAGTTTAAAGCTGGCCTGATGTTTTGTGATCAATACCTGGCCCAACCTCAAATCACACATCAAGTGTCATTACGGAACAGTGCCCACACCCTCTCCAACGTCTCTTTCTCTCTCTCTCTCTCTCTCTGTCTCTCACACACACACAAACACACATGTATACTTTCATGAGCTTTGACAGTGTTTTTGATCAATACCTGGCTGTAGATCAAACACCTTTTCCAGTTTATAGCGGACCTTTCCCAAGGCTCATTTCAGACGCACAGACAATAACTCATGTCTTACTTCACAATGCCGCTTTGACTGTGTCTATGAAATTGATAAGTGCTGTTAAATGCAAAATGACAGTTTAAGAACCTTGTTTTTGTACCACGGCGCAGTAAGAATATCTCATAAAAACACAAAGCACTTTTCTCCAGGAGGTAAGTTCACTGTCGCTGCCAGATAAAGAAATACATAACAGACCAAATGTGCTTGAGACGATAATTTTACGTAACGGAGGAGTTACATGTGACGTGCGACGCCATTTCGCCACTGCACAGGCATCAATTCCAGGGGGGACGGTGGGTACATGTACCCAACACTTGTTTTCTTTTTTCTTGCATTTACTCACTGAACCTGAGTCCTGAGCGATCTTCGGGGTTTAAACTCACAGATCAGTGCTCAACTGTAGATCGGTTATAAATACATGTTAAAATACACGTTCATCTCTGTCATTCTGTGGAGAAATTTCTAAAATGTCAAGGGGAGTCTGGTGCGTTGCAGTACTCCAGGAAGCACCGGTGACGTACCCACCATATTTCACGGCGGGGAATGCGTCGAGTTCCGTAGTGTCGAGTCTCGTCGGGCTGGAACTGTACAGTGGGAAAGCGGCATGAGACCCAACCAGTTCTTTCTGTGTGGAGCTGCACTGAGCACACGTCTGCTTTCCTCCCACCATCAGAGACGTAGACAAGGAATTACTTCTCCTTTGGAGCCTGAACAAGGCGCTGGAGTTGGTCCCTGAACTCTGCCCACAGGTGTCCTTTCATTGACTTTCCTCATTCCTTCATCCTGTCAACCTGAGTAACACAGCAACCTTTGACCCCACCTTTGGGTCCACCCCCATCATCGATCCCCTCATCTCCTCTCTCGCTCTGCTCGTCATCTCATCTGTTGGCGTCTTCTTTCTGACTCCTTTCTCTCATCCCATCATCCTCCTACTTCCCCTGTGACACAACCTTTTTTCCTCCTCCTCCACCTCTCATGTTTGCTGTACCCTCCTCCACCCCCCTTCCTTCCTCGGTTTCTGTCTTTCCTCTCCTCGTGATTCTCTCTAAAAGATGATTCAGTGTTCAGGGTCACTGTCACCTGTCAAAAGCTCAGCTGACCTTTATCCTGCTTATGACTGGGGTCAGTGCCTGCCGCCATGTTTAACATCCCTGGGGGAGGCCATCCATGTGTTTGGAATATAGTAGGGAAGGAACAGTATATCAAATTTCACCATTTTACGATTAAACATGCCTCAGTTCTCGACAACAACACCCTAATGAGTGTAGTTGAGTGTAGCTGCCCTCTGTGGTGGACAGATTCCTTCTCTGTGGACGTTCACCTCTCTGTGACTTTCAGCTGAATGCTATTGAGTTACACAACAGACAAACATCCCACAATGACAATTATACTGTGGAATGACGGCCGTAACCTGTGCCAGGGAACAAAAGAGGAACATTTATGAAAACTGCTTTTTGCAACGACAAGCTCAGTTTCAAGGTTTTCAAGTTCTCCTCTGTACTGACAGACTCCATTTTCCATCAAATCTGTCATATCGTGATGGAAAAGCTGGACAGCTTTGGAGCTAAGGACCACCTGACTGGCTCACTGGCACAGCGGGTCACTCAGTGATCAGAGGGTTTCTGGTTCAAATCCCAGGCTCTGTTTAGCCACTCGGACGGACGGCGCCCACCTGCTGCTGTCGTACCACGATGTGACCCGTGTCAACACGGTGCTCCTCGTTATTACATGCAGACTGTAGATACTGTAAAATCATTCCTCCCGTGTGTGTGCGTGTGGTCTCTTCTTACATTCTTTGAGGTGTGGAGAAAGTCGGTGCCTGTTTGCACTGGGTGATGAGCCCGCATGCGCTTTCAGGGAGCGTGGGTAAGCCTGGGGAGGCCAAACAGTCAATGGGCAAATGATACAAGTCCGGTGCACCTCCCTCCATAAATTACCAGCTCATTACAGTAATGCAGCCCGTTTAGCAGAGGAAGAGGGTGGGGGAAACGGAGGGAGGAAAAAAAAAAAGTGTGGAGCAGCACAATCCATTCGGTGTGGAGTGGATGAAGAATAAATGTCATGGAAGAAAAGAGAGGGAGAACAACGGAACGCAAGCGTGGGTCAAAAGGAGGGAGAAGAGAGAGGGAGAAAAGGGAAAGAGCACATGTGAAGAAAAGAAAAAAAAAAGGGAGGGGGAGGAAAGAGAGCAGCTGTGATGTGTTTAAGGAGCTTTGCAATCGTAACACAAGTGCTTTTCATTAGGTTAAAATCTATCATCTACGCTGCAGCAGGAAAGAACAATGAGTAAATATTAATATAGATAGCGCCTACAGTGGGAGACAGAGATATAAAGTCAGACAGAGGAAAAGAGTGGGAGGGAGGGAGAGAGGGAGAGAGAGAGAATGGGAGGAGATGTAACAGTTGTAATTGAATAGTGAACTAGAGAGGGCCTGAGTGCAAGCATTGATTAATACAATTCAAATTGATTGTCTCCTCGTCGCTGTGAGAACCTTTCACTCTGACTTTCATATTCCAGTGTTCAGCATGTTCTCTGCATGTGTGTGTGTGTGTCACTGTGTGTAACAGAGTAGGTACACGGGGGGTTGGGAGAATAAGGGTGCCCTCTAGTGTTTCTGTTTTTTACCCCCAATTGTACATCATTATTATTATTTTTTTTGTTCTTGTTTATTTGTTTCTTCTCCCATGTTTTGTTTTTTTCTCCCAATTTTTGCTTCTTTCTCAAACATCCAGCATCTTTGTTTCATTCCTTTTTTTCCCCCCATATTGGAAGAATAATCTTCACAGACCTTGTTCACATCAATATCCCATCACAATAAAATGTTTTTCTTTGTTACATTATAAGAGAGTGTTGTTCTCAGCAGTTGCTTAGATCAAATACATGTTTATATTCTATAAAATAACCAAGCCCTCTGTCATTACAAAAACAGCAGGATACATACAAGATTACAAGATTTAAGAGAGAAGATTTGTTTCCATTTGCACATTGAGAGTGAGAAGGATTTACTGACGGGGCGCATGACGATGGCATCGTCACGTTAGTGAAGCAGTTCAATCAGCGAGAGACTGAACCTCACAGATTCTCCCTCTGCAAGGAAGAACATCAAGGCAGCGTCATGAACGTGAGCATCGCCCACAATTCACGGCTGTTCTACCTGCTTGCCGGTTCTTTCTCCCTGCGCCACACTTTTCGGGAACTGTACTGTAATTCTGCATGTACCCAGAACACCACAGGAAAGGACGGAGGTTACTAGAAGCACTGGAAGGTCACGTATATCAAAAGGAGGACTTCACACGGTCATCTGTCTTTTTCCTTCCAACCGTGCACCAAACGTCATAGAATAGATACATGTATCCTTGAGAATGTAATGTGTACTTCATAAAAGGATGTGGGTACTATGAACGCAATTGCTCTAATATTATATACACTATTGAGTATGGAACTCTCCCAGACAAAATGATCTCTTTTGAAGATAAGAATGAGCTGCGTGTTACATATGTGAAATAGTCTTCTGTTAGATGGAACTGTGGGAATGTGCAAACGCCGAAGATGCATGAGAGGCCAAAGAAGCATATTTAGCTAAACGTATGAATGTAAAAAGAATAGTATCAAGAGATGACAGATATACAGTAGTATGTGTTTGAAACACCGTGTGTGTGAAGAGAGGAAGGAAAGAGAAAACTTCCCAAACTATATAACTCCACTAACTGAGATCATTTGAAAACTTTTGGCAAAAGAACGTTTGTGGGATCTCGTGGGACGGCTGATAATCACCACCTCTGATTGCATCTTCCATAAGCTGACACATTCTGTAAGTGATCTCATGTGTTGTTGTTTTTTTTTTTTTGTTTTTTTAGGATTTCTACGGTGAGCAGATGACCTCTAATACAACCAGGTTCAACAAACAGTTGAAATGTTCAACATCATTTGTGTCTCCACAGGTTCTCTCTGGGTACTCCGGCTTCCTCCTTTGGCTTCCTCCTTTCCTCCAAATGGATGGAGTTAAATGAAGGAACAAACAAATGAATGAACCGAACCTGTGAAATCCAAAATGATGTTTAATGATGTTTAATGTTCGTCTGATGTCACAGTCTGGTTAGGCACAGAAACACGTAAAGAAAAGTGTGGTAGGGGTTTGGGTTCAAGTGACTACTTCCATCTCTTTGCACGGCAGTAACACCGCTGACGGATTATGAGCTGCTGCCGCGGTGAAATGGATGGTTGACAACGGTTAACTACGGCTCAAACATCCGGAGCTGGTGCGACCCCTCTGCCAGGCTCCCATCTACCAAACTCCACCTGTCTCTCTCTACATAGGCAATGGAGCCACTGCGTTTCATCTGCGAGGGAGCGTCGGGGTCTGTGCACGGCAGCACGGCAGAAATCAGCAGAGACTCAGTGATAGGAAATGATGTCGCAAACACACTACTGGAGAACATTTCAAAAAGATATTTCTTCTGTTCAGTGAAAACAAACATCCTCACTGCGCTTCAAACCTTTAACCCTGAAAAGTGAGTCACCGACGGACTATTCTCCACTCCTGACACTCTGAAGAAGAAAGGCTAATGTAATGTGTACTCCGGAACAGTCAGCAACCTTGGATGGACGGCCGCTCAATAGGACCTAATGTCCAATTACCCTGCATGTACACTAATGGCCCGTATTAACTGGCTGGAATGTGAGGGGGATTATTTTGTAAAAACAATGATTGTACCCATCTGGAGTTGCACTGCACACACATATGGACAGTTTGGGGGACTGACACACTGGAGCCTGCTCAGGTAAGGTTGAGTGATCCGTCAAATTCCTCTACACTCTGGACATGTAGAAACATTCTGTAGGACCGGACCTCAGAAATTCCTCCAACCCGCTGAGATCCTGCACCATCTACACCGCCGGCTCTTTATGTTGTTTTCACAGTGCTAATTACCCAAACGTGTGTTTCAAGAGCAATTTGCACGTGTAATATACATCTCAAATGACCCCGCTGATAAAAATACTCATTGCACTCTTGTCAGGCTGGCTGCTTATATCATGTTTTACGTCGTAATGGAGTAAAAACAAAAACAAATCCATCCAGGCGAGCGCACTGACTAAGCTTCCTTTCAGCTCCCTCAAAGACTGTTAAAAATGTGTGCATGAAAAGGTAATCAGAAAAGGTAACTGATTCTGTTGCACAGAAACGGATCAAGGAACTAAACGCTTTCACATGAACAGACGTTAAAAACACAAGACTTACAGTATGTTAATGGGGCACACATGCTGTGTAGTTTCTGACCAGAGTGACATTATTTGATGGGAAGTCCCAGGGTGGACGTTATCTGAGACGCGGCTTCAAACGCGTTGCAGGTTCAAAAATATGAGCCGGACGTTGTGTGAAGCCTGTTCTCTCCACTGAGGACGGTAGGATTCATGTGCTGTGTGTGTTTTTCTGTCCATGAGGATTATATCAACAGGCCCATGGCGGGAACCCTTTGCATTCTGGGTGAAATCAGGACTACAGGCAGGAGTTTGTCTCCTCGAGTTTCGAATGCACAGCTTAAAGCACAACACAGCGTCAGAGACAGTATGCACGAACATTACACGGACATGCAACAGAAAGTTCTTGGATTTAAACTATGCACGTTGGTATAAGAGACGCCCCGAAAATATGTATTCTTCATTCCGATTATTTTGGATTCTGTTGTTTACAGCTCCGGCAAAATTATTTATACATGCGTAAATCTCAGACTGCATATAAACACAGACACTAAGTAAACACACACACATAAAGACGCCGTTCACGCGCGGGTTCTGCCTCCGCCGTCACCTCCACTGTAATTAATCAAAGCCTGTTCCTTTTCTCCTACGAGTTAAGCCTGTCACACTTACCTCTCACTCTTTCATCATTCCCGGCTTTTTAAAGATCCACATGGCTGACAATATGAGCCCTGCGAGGACGGCGATATGACACGTCGACAGAAAGCAAGGGCCGCCGTTTAAGTCATCCTGACATGCAGATTTATCATTGTTTAACTTGTCCAAAGTGTCTCCTCTAGTTGGGGCAGATCTGACCGTGTGAGCCGGCTCATTTTCCTCTGGGAGGGTCCCGGCCGAGCAGTCGCGCTGTATATCAACAACATAAACAGCTGGCTCCGTTAAAAGTCACGTTCTTGTTAGTTTCATTCAAAGTTAACTTTTAAAAATACACCTGATTTTAGCATTGATTTGGTTGGAGCTAACGAGTTAAACAGAGAATGAATGAAGAAATGTCTAAGATCTTTGCTTTGCTTGTATCACTGCCTACAGCCCATTACAGTCTGGATCTTTCCTGCCTCTTTTCCTTCATCACGACCCAGTTTGCTCTTCCCAGTGTTTGCAGTCCCATTATTGAGAATTTTTTTCCTTTTTCTTTTTTAAATACGGGGAATGTCAGTTCAATAAGTTGATACATCCTGAGACATTGGTGTGATGTGCTGTAAGCAGGGCTGACTCAACACCTCGACTGTACAGAATAAAAAGAAGATCATGGCGGCAGTAAGTGCTCAAATACGATTGCTATTAATCCCCTGACAATCATGAATAATTCATCAATGATGCAGAATACCTTTTAGACACAAACTCTCACAAACACTCTCACTCTCTCACACACACACACACACACACACACACACAGAGCCCACAGAGTTCATTTTACGTGGGCTCATATCCATATCCATAGATTGCACATGATATATGACGGTTAACTCGACCACACAAAATCACGAGGAAAAAATAATAAGAATGGTGAAAGGAAAGAATGTGGGCAAAGATTAAGTACAGAAATGGAAGAAAGCAAACCTGAGGGTGCTGAAGGACAGTTCTGATCCAGTGTCATGATGGATGCACTTAAGGGTAGTGGCACCAAGCAAAGAAACAACAACAAAAGTCTTAAATTACACATTTGGAAATGTTTTTGACTCCATTTTTCTTTATTTTATCCTCCATATATACCAAAAACTATTGGATGAAAAGATAGTTTGCTCACGGCTTGAGGACAACATATCGACATGTTCCAGAGAACTCCACCACGTCCCTTCACGCAATCAATGTAATTGTGAAACTGCCAAAAGAAAGAAGACGCGCGCATCAGTGGTTCATCCAGCGAGTGGAGCCTTGGACAGGTCGGGTGATGGATGGATTCACAAAACGACCAGATCCACCGTCCAGGACAGGGTGAGCCCTCTGACCACGGACACAAATGTGCACAGGGCCGATGAACCTCACAGTCGTACGTGAGAAATACAGAGAAAGAGGGAGGGAGAGGGGGGGGAGAAGGTGAGCAGCCGTGTTGCAGCAGGCGACTTAGGGTCTGCCTTTAGATGGATGGGTCCCAGCAATTGATAAGGTCAGACCTCATTTGCGCCAGACCTTTTACATTTTGTGAAATGTTGGCTTAGCCATTGGGCTGTCAGGAGCAATTCGTCCCGGTGAAAAATGGACTGGCTCCCTGAAAACTGTGACTCCATCGTTAGAGCCTGAGGCCCTGGACTGCTACTGTAACTGGTCATATAACCC
>CAAKHB010001297.1:82983-94444 GCA_901007665.1 Aeoliscus strigatus
TTTTCCTCCCCTCCCCGTCCATATGATAGCGACTGTAAACCATTGTTCTCATGTCAGGATTATTCCACCCCTCCACCACTGCCCCCCTCCAAATACCACAATATCACAAGGCTGTCAACATTTGTCATCAGAGCGAATTCTTCTGTGCTCCCCACCAGTTTATTTCACAATCCTGTTTCCTCTATTTATTGCCGTCGTCCTATTTTCTGATTATAGCGCAGGAAATCCCCAATGGCACAACAAACACAGGGAAGAGCAATAAGAAACAACCAGATTTCCAAAGGAGGAAAACAGAAGAAATAAATTCCGCAGGGCCAATTTAATTAGCGTGACGAGGCCTCCGTAGCGACCGTAAGTCAAGGTGTCCACGGACGGCGTCATTGTCAAGGTTAAAGAGGGAACGGTACAGCTTATGTGCAGCTGCACGTGTGCACGTTGAGATGCGACTGGGGAATGATCTGTGAGATCTGTCTGGTAATCGAGGCGGTGGGAACATATTAACCCAGCACCGGCAAAGGAACGAGGGGGCAGAAAAAAAAATGACTGTGCAATTAGAGAAGTGGGATGTATTGTCAGCGTCCTCTCCACTCCGCTCTCATTGACCCTTGTTGAAGAGTCTCATCGCTCTTGTCTTACACTAAGGTCAACTCCCCGCCATCCAAAAATGCTGTCACGACAAAATAGCCCCCACTTTGTCTTACGGAATATTCATATTTGTTTCTTAAATCCAGCGACAACATTTACTGTACCTTTATTTTTCTAAATGATTCCTTCCACATAGCTTATACTGTCTGTGAGACAAAGCCTGTGCCGACATGGTTTCTTCACTGGGGGAGGAAAACGCTCCGGTTCATCCATGCAGTGGATCTTACGAGTGAAAAGGACATTTCCTATACTTTCCAGCTCACGTTTCAGATGAGCCCGGAATCTAATTTGTTGGAGGAAAACATACGACGCCTGTCATCTTTCAAAGTAAAATACAGCCGGTTTTGTTAGACTAGACACTGTGCCTCACAAACAACCCCGTACATCAGAGCGAGTGCAGGAGGGTTCACGTCATTTCAGGATGTTTATTCATTTGTCATTAAGGTACACAAAACGCTGAGCCCTCCTACTCCTCAAACAAGAACGTATAACTTGGTTCCAGATGACCGTGACTCACACACCAACCTGGCAGAGCTCCGAGGTCCAGGAAAAACATTTCCCATGAAATACCATTGATGTTTCAGATATACATCCAGTTGCATCTAGTAAGTGTTCACGTCCATCAGAGCCCCCGTCTGCAGCCCTGTCTTGTTTTCAGCCCAATTTTCAGACGAGTTTAAATCACAGCAGATCAACTGGCCTCACATAAGGATATGCGCTGGAGACGCTGTGCATGGAGCATCGTCCCACTAACGAGGTGAGCAGAGGGTCAGCTCGGCTCTGGCTGGGTGATGCAGCAATCCTAAGACTACACACGCACTCTCAGCTCAGTTCTGATATTTGAAACTACGCTGTGGGCAGAGCAGACCTTTCTTTTTTTAACGGACATTATCACAGATCAAAGCAGCAACCAGCTGGAGGTTAAAAAAATAACACACAGACACACACACACAGCTGCAATGACAGACAGTGTGTCGGTGATGCTATGTGCGCAGCCAGGTGGAGAAAAGTAAGACCTGGAATGCCGTCAACTTGTAGGCTGCAGACAGCGAGCGTGACGGAGTCGGATGCAGATCTCTAATTGACAGAACGGGCTGTACTGGTTGTCCCTGCACTCCCTGTCCTCCATGTTTTCTTTGGAACGCACAAACTATTATTTAGAGGAGAGGAAAAAAAGCTAACTGACCAAAGCGGTCCTGTTATGGATGCAAACATGCATCATATATTTATAATATGATATTCTTGTATATCCATAGAGGTTGTTGTTTTTTGTTGATATACAGCATTTTCCACTGATTTAGATCTTTTGTTGTGTTTCAGGTCACAAATTACTAGATCACTGGAGGAATCAGTGCCATCAGCGATACAACCGTTTCTGCACCAGCGTGAAATCATCCACCTGCAGGGAGTGCACATGCATCCCCTTTTCTGACTGACCACGGTGACGACATCGTCTCCTCCCGCACAAAGGCTAACAGTCTGCTAGCTGTAGCTCAGGTGGCCGGCCGACCCTGACTACTGCCATATCAGGCAGGGACGTCTGAGCAGAAATCAATAGCCAGCGCTGAGCCCAGAGCTTGTTTGTCACCCCGTCCCTGGTCTGTCAGTCACCATTGTCCACGTCCTCCATCTGCTGGATACGTAAGCTGGATAAGGGGACGTCATTGAACGAGCCCTTGAGAAGACAGAATGTTAATTTTCTATCCGGGTGCTGCTCCTAGTGAGATTCATTAACGCAGCGATTTGATGATCTTTGTGACGTATGTTTTCAGTACGATAATGAACAAAAAGACACAATTTATTTCATCATTTGAATCAGCAGTAGGTTCATTAGTTGCCTGGAATCGGTAGTGCTACATTTCAATCCAGATGAGTCTAGTTCATCTGAGTTGGATGTTCTGTTTGTAATAGCATAAAGACAGCAATCATGAAACACTGAGCGTCAGATATAATAATGCCGCAATACATGCGTGCACCATATTCACCGTTTCCCAATGAATTCCTCATACAGTTTGCGTTTCTGCCTTTTCCTATTAAATCATAAATACAGTGAACGCCTACTGCTCAAAGAGGATGTCCATAAACCGCATAAGCACTTTTCACTAGAACTAACAAGCAGAAAGGTAAAAGAAAAGACTTTGTTTTACGTTGTAGTCAAAAGTAACACGGCAGCCTGCGAAGATATAAGATCCATTCATAATTATATCAAGTGACAAGTGTGCACCGCGGTAAGTACGTTGAATGGAACGAACAAAGGAAGGCTGACGACCGCGGCTGACTACAACTGGACGTGTCATGAGATGGCTGCACAGGACAGCTGGTGCTCAGAGGTGTTCGCGGACGGCTACACAAAGAACTGATAGAAAGATCCAAAAACATTTTGAAAGAGTATCAAGAACCACCGGAGACTCCACTTATCACTGGAAGCTGCTCCTCACTCCCTGTAGTACATGTTTCAGCTGAGGGAGGGTGAAACCAATCTCTTCTCCAATGGCGCATTAGAGCAGCTTTCTGGCACATGGCAATTGATGGTGGGATGTGACAGACTCCACTTAAAGTAGAAGGACATTAAAAGAGCACCGAACGCTGCCAAGGCCAATAGCCCACTCTGCTAATCTTCAACTGAAGCCATCAAACGTCTGTGGACATTTCCAGAAACATATACGAGATACCTTCAATCCGAATGATTGTGCCTCGCAGGAACCTAATCGTCACACAATTTCCTGCTGTTCCTGCACGTTTAATGCTTTCCAACTGAATCAATATTTTCTTTCTATTGTATCGGCGCCTTCATTTGGATCGGGCACAGAACTTTCTTCATCTGTGATCACCACCAGGTTTTGTAAAAACTGGCAGAGTAGTTAGTGTGTTCTCCTGTATACAGTGGAAATAAGATAAATTATCCCAGGTTAAGCAACAACAACAGTAAAGTCAAAGTCAACTTGAAGGTCAAATATACTGTATGTGCCTGATATATAGAGACCTCTCAATACACGGTGCGAACGGTACAAAAAAGTACAAATAGTGCATAAATGAACTGCTAACTGTAATATAAATAGTGTAATAAGTTCAGAACTGACCTGATAGATCTACTAACTAAATTAGCTAAATTCAACCATACCATTAGGGGTGGGAAAGGACAAGCGAGACATAAAACAGACAACAGTCAACCAAGGCACAAGGTGGAATTATAGTACAACACTGTTCATCTGAAAATGCAACAAAAAAACAACCATGCTAGTGTCAATTGGAAATGCAATGGTTACGACCACAAAGGCACTTTTGGTTTGTTTCCAGTCAGAGCTGCGGGTGCTGATAGCAGGTCCACAGCCTCAAACAATGTCAAATTCATTTCTGCGTAGCATGTTCCACTAACAGATTGGTGATTAAGACACTTTACCAAACTGACTAGCCAATCAAGCTGAGATGAAAGTGAGTCTGTGCGGTGGCAGGAAACTAAGACTAACTTGTGGGATGTTTCAGAAGAAACGGGATGCACTGACCGTATGTGTCTTTATGTGGCTGTTTATCCACAACTGTCTATTTTCTGCTATAAGTGAGACTTAGTGGGACGTGTCTGTGGCTCCGTTTGTGCCTCCTCAAGCAAATCACACCCAACTATAATCAGCCGGCCTCTTAAATTGTTCTCATGTTCTGTCTGGGCACTTCAACAGACGCCAGTGAGCGTCACCAGTGAAAACTTAGATTTGACGCAGCATGAGCTTCAGCCAAATTAAACAGGGATGGCTCCGACAGACGTGATGTGACCTTACAATATTCGGTGTCAAAGTAGGTTTCACTTCGATGAGCTGCTGGGAAGCCACTTGAATAATGAACCTCAATGTTTCTCAACGAAACACCATCACATATGCAATTAATAAAGTTCTGCAAAAGTTTGGAGGAACTTTGAAGATGGAAAAGAAAAAAAACAAAAAACAAAAAAAAACAAGGAGAACTGCAAGGCGAGCTTGGATCTTCACTTCACGGAATCACTGCGGTCATTTCAGTGTTTCAATCTCAGAGCACATATGCAAAACACGCAGCGCGCCGTGCGCACACGTTCACACACATAAAAGGAAAAACACTGAACCTGCCATGCTGCCTCCACTCAGAGCATATGGCGCATATTTATTCTATTTTTCCAAATGTCAGTGTAGCCTGCTCGTGAGTGTCACAACCTAATCCCTGCTGGGATTAAAAACTGGAAGAGAAAAAAAAAGGCAGAGTGGGCCAAATGGAACCAAATGTAGAGCTCAGTCGGACATTGAATTGTTTTCAACCTCACTATTTGGAGGAGACTATTCAACAAAGAACCTGGGAGGAGAAAAGGATACGTGTGGAAACAACAACTGTAAATCAAGGGGAGCCCCCCAGGGTTAATTCTTACAGCTGGTCACTTGGCTACGTGCACATATTTGCTCTCTTCCCATTATAATCATTTTTCATTAAACATTCCATTTCTCCTGCCATCAGAAACAGTTCAATAAAGTATCCTAATTAACATGCACAACCATCAGAATGTCATGTTTCAAAATGGGGCGCGATCTGTCTTCCTGTCAGTCTCACACACACACACACACACACACAGACACACAAGCACACTCCCCGTCAGTGACTTAATGGCTTTTTTCACCTGCACTTAGCGATGGACTATGGTCTGTGCATAGTAAGCAGGAGGAAACAGTAAAAACAGGAGAGGAGGCAGCAGAGTGGGGGTAAGATGAGAGATGCTTTCACTGTCAGTACTGACGCCGTGTGCTTTTGTTACTCAACTAATTCAACTTTACTGACGCGTGTAATCGGGGAGTATTTGTCTGGAGTCAGCTCGGACTGAAACGGACATAAACCTGCTTCAAAACTGACTGGATCGCAGGAAAAATAAAGAGGACACAGATGAACGTGACAGTTTGTTTGGACTCAACAACAGACACAGACAGACAATCGTTCAATACACAATGCAGCTGGCTCCGCTCGAGTCCCAGGCAGCGTACATACTACGGTAGGGTGTTGGGCAAAGACAGCCTTTGTGCATGTGACTTTGAGTCTGTATTTCTACAATGATTGTATGAGCCAGGAAGCCAAGGCCACTGGGATGCCTCTAATTGTACACGGAGAAACAGACAAGCATAAAATGTGTCTTTTGCCACAATAGACGTACATTTGCTGCATTCCTGTGGGGCTGTTTTGTTGAATACCTGGTGCACAGTGCAGGGGAGAGACACCCGGAACAATCAACAGGCTCCTGTGTGTCACAAGAGTAATTACTAAATACAATGAAGAGAAGCACCGCGTTCCACAATGAGCGCTAAGAGAAGTAGCTTCACTCTTATCACCGCGAGTGTGAGCGCAGGAGCGGCGACGGCGAGCGGCTGAGCTGTCGCCGTCTGTGTTTCTCTTTTCATGGCTGAAGTCGTCCGTTGCAGGACTTTCACAGGAGAGCGACAATTTCCTTCAAGTAAAGTGCGGGGAGGCTACACATGGAAACAATTGATGGTACCATCGCCCATTTGCAAACAATAAACAGAAAAACACTGAGCTAACGTTTGCCTGAGCTCCCCAGGGCGTGTTTATTGGCACGGGACGGGATCCCAACTGCCACTGCGGTGAGCTTATAGTGTATCAGATAGGTGTGTGTTTATGTAAAAACTCCCATGAGGTATAATGTAGACTAATATGAAGTAATAAAGGTAACATTGACCTCGTAATAGCCGGTTTCCTGCCGACCCAAGTGCCTGAAAGGATGTCTTTGTGTGGTACAGAGTATTTTTCGGGCAGACTAGCTGGCAGGGTTAAAACCAAAGACGACCTCTCTTTATCAAAGCAGCCACAGTATTTTGAAATAAAACAGGCAAAAACACAAAATGACAGAGTTGATCTACTGGCACGTGAAACACGACGATCAGTGCGTACGAGAGTTGGTCCGTTTCATTTGAAATCTGATGGCTGGAGAGTTGCGTGACTGGGTTTCTTGCTATCATATGATCCAATGCCAAGCACAGAAATCAAACACAAGTGTGTTGCTGCAGACTGAATGCCTGACTAATGACTTTGAAACGGCAAATGATAATAAACTCCATGCAAGGTGACAGGATGCAGTTCAACGAGCAGCTTAGCAACGCTCACTCATAGAGTTAACTTGCTCCAGAGAACACGAGAGGCCTTATTTTGACACTGTCGTCAACAATGTGACTGAAATGACTGACATTGTAAGGGTCCACTCCCTCAAATAGCTTCAGCTTACATTAGTGAGAATATTATTAAATGTAGTTACATTTTGACTTGATTTTATTGGAGGATCGGAGGATGAACAACAAAAAAAAAACGCTCGTGGAGTCATCTGATGTCTGTACCGGAGGCTGCATGAGGTCAAGTGTTGCTGTTATTTCTTGCCAGAGGTTATGTGTCTCTACGGAACAATACAGTAGATAAATATTCTCCCGTCAGCAGTACGCTGCCTTGAACCCGCGAAGAAGCAGGAATGTTCAAACGCATCCACTGTTTGCTCTCCAAACCTTTGTTTCTCATGCTTCATCTGATTCCAACCTCATGTGCCTGTGGGTCTGAGAGCTTCACCGTGAGATGAGAATGGCCTGGAAGTGGAAAAAAAAAATGAAGGCTGCATCTGCACAGCTCGATTGTCCCTCACATGAGACGTTTGACAAGGTAAACCATTTTACTCTGAGAGCAGTGAAGTCAGTAATCAGAAGGAATATTTGTTGAAATAAAAGACCATTGCAGCAACAGGCTAAACATACTCCAACTCAAAAACTGGCACATAGAAAAATATAACTGACACATAGAAATTATATTTTTATAAATGATTCCTTTGAAAATGAATCATAAAATAATAATAATAATAATAATAATAATACAAAAGGCACCTATCATGACATTCAAGGTCACCAGACAGTTACAACTACAAATACAAATAAAGACACTCATGAGTAATAAAATACATATAATTCACACACATACACTTGAACCTTCCCTTCATCTTCATAAAAATACAAAAGTAATCAGCGTCTTGGTATGATATGACACACTGCAAATTGCCGTGTGACATGTATAGATGTTTCTTCGAGAAGGAAACAATAAAAAACTATAGTTTTCTGGCTGCCACTGTACAAACATGACATGCAGCCCTGTTTAATTTTTTTAGAAATATGTTGTCTCCCTTCTCGTTCAGACGGACGGATCTGTGACTGTGTGTCCGCCGTTGTTCACTTCACACCAGTTAACACTAAAACTTAGATGAAAGCAGCTGTTAGACATTCTCCCACCCAACAATTCCCGTGAGGGTCTTTGTGTTCAGCACACGAGCAGCATTGTTATTTTTCTGAACTTGAGACTTTCGTTCAAGACTTTTTTTTACGGAAGGTCAGATGTTGTACATTCAGTCACCCCAACTAAACATCCACAAACAAACACGAAACAGACGAAACACATCCTCTGGTACCATTTAAGTCTGCTGTTTGGGAATACTGTGGGGTTTTCGTTGCATTTCAGTGACGATGGACAAAGACAAAGGAAATCAGATAAAAGCATTGTTCTGTGGTACTTTATCGACGAGATGTTTGGTGAACTTGCTCACTCGAGTGAGACGTTATCGCCAAAATCATCAAAGAACGTCACTATTAAATACAAGCAGCAGTTCGATAAAAAGTCATTTTGAGGGAAGTGCCAAACCGCTCCTCACGCACGCACAAGCAAACACACTCGACAATGACGCACTGGACGCCAACAGGCCGGCTCGGTGTCACTTTGGTGCGTCTAGGCATCAGGCATATAATTGAGGGCTTACATGTGCGCTCCGTCTGCTAAGCCCTCCTATCTATCAGGCCACACACTGCTCTCACAAACTGCTCTCCGCTGGTACACATCTGATTAGGGCTGCTTTGTAAATGAAGCTTTACAGGACAGCCTGAGAGCGGGAGTAAGGACGGGGACGGGGCGGGGGGACAATATGTAAAAAAGGAGACGAGGCGTGGACAGACTTGAGTAGCAAACAGGTGGAGTGATTCATGAGGCAGAGAGGACGAGGCTCTGCTCCTTCAGCCGCCACACAGTTGGTTGGAAACACCAGAACCAGACTAGTAAATCCAGTGTAAATTGGTCTTAAATAATTACAATATCAGGGTGGCCTGTGAACGCCTCAGAGAGGACAGAGTAAAGAGGTAATATTTCACTTTAACGGAGCATTTTAAAATTCCAATTACCTCATAAATGAATTAACATCGTCAATTTTGCATCACCCCTGAGGAATTTCATTTAACCTTCAAATTAATCTGAATTTATGAGCCAGGGCTAATCGATTAGCACTGTAGCCCATCAGTGCAGAAAGTCACATTGATTTATCTTAAACAATTAAACAATCATTTTCCTGTATTCTTGATGTTGGTCTATAACGACCAGTAATCCTGCCCTGTTCAAGTTGGGATTAATATACAAACAGTACCTTTTCCAATCAAATCCGAATGTCAACGTTGTCTGTAAGAACGAAGGTCAGCCATGACAGTTAAATAATATAAAACCGTGTTTCTGCTGGCAAAACACCTCACCAGCATCTCAGTGAGTTTATTTCATCGGCAGAGATTTGTCCACAGTCATCAATCCTTCCTGTTTGGTGATGTCTTTTGATGAATTCGATATTTTACACTTTTGCAAACACACTGTACAGAGAGGCGTATTTTCAACCCTCTGTAACCTTGAACCTTGAATTACCAGCAATAACTAATTTGGTCTGATCCATTTTAAGTCATGAAACATGACACACCTGACACCAAATTCACGTTGGACAACAGCCTTCAAGTGATGACATGCTTGTTGGAGAGAAAGAGTTGGATCATAATAATTACAGCATCCACTCTGCTGCAATAAATCAAAGGTGTGGTGAGACAGCGCCCCCCCCCCCTGCTGCCTGTTATATTTAAAGAGCAAAGATTTACACGAGCCTTTTATCATATAATCATGTACGTAGACCAGCACACACATCAAGCGTAATGGCAGGGAGTGTGCTCTGTTTTATCAGCACCGTTGATCAAACGATCGGGGGGGTAGCGAGCGCTGTCTGACGCCATGGCGATGTGCCAGATCCGCTGCTGAAACACATTTAAGAGTCACGAGCTGAGCCGTCTAGACGTTACCCATGCGTTGTGTGTTATGGCCGTTCCCTGTCAACTGACTGATGCGCGGGGCTATTGTCAAACAACGGAGAGCCGGCGGGAGCGGGCGAGAACCGAGTAAGAAACTCAAAGCGAGAGGTGAGTGAAGCGTGAGGGAAGACGATGAAGGATGATATTAGGAATCCAAATGAAAAATGACCTTTAAGTACAAATAGATTTTGCATTTGGACACTACAATAACCTTCCTGTAAGCAGCGGGACCCTGCAGGGATAAAGACAGGGATGTTCTCTTGGACAGCGGCCACTGAGGTGCAGTAAACCAGAGCCACCGTCTATGTGGTAAATGACAGGTCAAAGGTCACAGTCAGCAGGAGGAAATGACATCAGCAGGAAGTATGAATAAACAGTGGGGGATAATCACCCAATACAAGCATTGACCTTGCCGGGGATTAGCGATGGTATTATCTGGTAAATATACAGATGTAGAAAAATGAGACAGAGGGTGACCTTCCAGAAAGAAACTTTCTCATCTCAACTCGGTGGTGTCAGTGTGAGGTGAGCGCTGATTCCACGCAGGAGACTGACGCAAAGTCACGTTCCGACAGTCGAAACATTCCTCTCACATGCTGGTGACGTTCGAAGCGGTTGTTGTCGCCGCTGCAGCGCCGAAGCGTTCCTTCCTAAGCGGCTTTCTGTTATCAGCTGCGTGCATAGGAAGTTCTGTCCGTGTTTAATTTCATGGTCAATTATGTCTCGCGTCTTTTTCTGCCACCTGTTTATTTGTTTTGTTTTTTTTGGTTGATGCTCTGTTGATTCTTAGACGGTCACATGTTAACGTGTGTGTGTGTGTGTGTGTGTGTGTGTGTGTGTGTGTGTGCTGGAAGTCACAACATACGTGTCAGAACTACAAACTCCTTACTCGCTCTTCTATGTTTAATAATCTTCTCCCACTGACGGGTCACACACGGAGCACGTCATCAAATATTTGTCAAAGGGGAATGTTTTAGCACGTCGCAGATAACAACAGAGGATTACTTCAAGAGCTCTCTGGGAAAGCCTTTATTTTACAAGTGGATGAAAATGGAAAATACATATTTTGAAAATGGAAAATACACCCCCCCATATTCGGGGGTGGGGGGGTGTGCTCAGGGGTGTCAACGTCATTCTAGTTCAAGTGGGCTGGGCCAGTGAAATAAAAACACAAAAACCTGTAAATAACAACAACTCCATATTTTCCCTTTGTGTCAGTGCTGTTGTGATAATGTTCATAAACAATCAAACAACACCCTGTGATTCATTCATGTTTATCTTCTCCTGTTGCTCCGGTTACAGGTCGCGGTCGTGCTGGAGCCGATCCCAGCTGTCAACAGGTGAACGTCAGGGTCCAACCTGGACGAGTCACCGGCTCATCAGGGCCACATGAAGGACAGACGACCATTCACACACACACACACACACACACACACACACACACACACACAGGTGATTTACAGTCACCTATTACCCTCAGCATGCTTTTGGAGGTGGGAGGAAGCCGAGAACCCGGAGAGAACCCACACCGACACGGGCAGAACATGTAAACTCAACACAGAAAGTTCCCAGGCCAGCTAAGAGGCATCAGTGCTAACCACTAATCCACCATGTCGCTCACAACCGGAAAAAGTGCAAATTCAGCACTATTGTGCCTCCCTTTA
>CAAKHB010001298.1:21357-37243 GCA_901007665.1 Aeoliscus strigatus
TGTGTGTGTGTGTGTGTGTGTGTGTGTGTGTGTGTGTGTGTGTGTGTGTGTGTGTGTGTGTGTGTGTGTGTGTGTGTGTGTGTGTGTGTGTGTGTGTGTGTGTGTCCTTGCTAATTGTTTATCCTCTTGTTCTTCAGCACTGACAGCTGCATTGATCTGCAAAGAGCTGAAACCAACCAGAGTTTACCCCACGCTGCCCCTCCTCCTCCTCCTCTCCACCCCTCAGGCGCGTTCGGTTCCGACTGCATCCTGTTACAAAAAAAACAAAACAACAGAATCAAGAGCAAACAGGAAGTCGAGTGATGATCTAAATCAGCCCAGTGGTGGGGTGTTCGCAGCACATTCACTCAAGTATAATAATGTACTGGAATATTTCCACTTTATGCTACTTCATTCTCCACTACATTTCTGAGGTTAAACACTTGCTCTTGCATCACTTCACGTATTCAGAAGCTCCCCGTTGGTTCAGTCACACTCAGGCGTGTGAAGAACATTACGTCATGTCTTCAGGTCAAACCAGTATTTACGTAGTTGTTGTTGTTGTTTTTTTTTTAAATCTGAGTTTTGTTTTTCAGTCGTTCAGGTTTTTAGGACGCGGATGTGGTTGTGGAGCGCCGCCGGCCTTTTGCACTGTTAAAAATGAATCTGCCCAGTGAAACACTTAAGTCAGTCACTTGAGCCAGTTTGAAATGTTTGATGCTTTGATACACGAGTGATAGTAGTTGTGCAGTTGACACGTTACACTATGAAACAGGCCACTGGCTTCATGCCCTTCTGAGCAGGTCTGCGATGCGTCAGTGAACATACCTGTACGCTCCTTCTCCTCCTCAGCTTCGTACCCGGGGTGATAGCTGTTCTCCAGGACTTCACCTTCAATTCCCAGTAGTTCAATCCACCCTCACTGCTTCACTGCACCCACCCACTGACTGGGACTGATGAGCCAGACGGTGGAACTAGGAAACACTGACACCTTGTGCTTGAAATGAGAGCTGTCCTGTGTGAAAGTGTTTTGTTTGGTTTATTTTTTGTTTTTTTGTAAATTCATCTTATTCTGCAGAATATTGATCAGTATTTGTAAACTCTTCAATGGCTTTCTGCCATTGATGCTGTGTTACATCCAGTGTGTGTATGTGTGTGTGTGTGTGTGTGTGTGTGTGTGTGTGTGTGTGTGTGTGTGTGTGTGTGTGTGTGTGTGCGTGCCAGAGCTTGAGTCAGCTTTCCTTCAGAGTGAAGTAATCTGCCTGTATGTTGAGGCGTCCCACAGGGTGGATTCCCGGTGGCTTTGTGAATATGCATATGCCGTCTGCATGCATGATTAATTTCTTGAGCAAATGTCAGCGCATAAGAGGAGAATGTAAATACAAAGCGGGGCGCATCTTTTAGCTTGACTCCTATGTCAGCGGGGGGTGATTCAGACACATCTCATGATGTGAAATATTTTTCATTATCAAAAATATCAGAGGTCTACTCAAGATAATCAGGTGGTCTCTTGAATATGAGCACAGTATCAGCACACAGCAAATTAAGACTTAATTAAAATCATCTCAAACTAAAAGACCAGTCAAATAGCACAGACCCTCCACAAGATATTGACACAGATATTGGCTTGAATGTGTCGCACCTAATGACCCAACTCATTCATTAACTGGTTAGACAGCGAGGGCGCATGGTGTGAAAATGACAACTGTGCCTGCATCTAAATAGCAATGACACTTGCAGAGACATGGACTTTTTGCCATGCGCCACGAACTTTAGACCATCTAAATAGGGCCCATAATGTTCCGGCCCTATAAGCTTCTTGTGACTTGATTTGGTACTGCCCCCTTTTTTGCAGCAGGTTATTGACCACAGCTGGCCCCATGTCACCGAGCAGCTGCTTATTTATGCCACACAGATGGAGCACTGGTTGCAAAATGTGTTATTTATTATATATCCATACTTCCCCTAATCTTCCACTTTTCTTCGTACTGACACTCTCCATATGTTGTAAGTGTGGTCCTTTCCAGATACGTGTTTATACTTCATACACTCCATATTCCTCTTAATTCAACTGCATCGCACAACATCACAAATTATGATTGTCTCGATGGACTTTACAATCCGCATAACTCAACACCCTCTGTCCTTAGCTCCTGGATCAACTTCCCCCACAAAAAAATTAAAAATAAATCCCTCTTAAAACAGCAACAGCTGTTGCATGTACAGTCAAAGAAAATACAAAATAAAACACTAAAGTTTATATGTGAAGGAGATCCAACAGGACAGCAGAGCAGTTGGAGATGTCATTCTTTGCAGCGTCCACCTTATATTCTCCTTGCTGCTAAGATGAACTGTATAGGAGGGGGGAGAGAGACGGAGCACAGAGGTGCGAGAGAGAACATGTAGCAAAATCACTCTGGGGAAACAACAACTCAGCAGATAAATGTCTAGTTGAGGAATAGTATTTTCTAAAAGAGAGGTAACAGTTCCATGAGGTGCGTGTGCTGTGAGTAGAAACCAAAAGAGATGAGAGATGAGAAGACTGACGAGACCACTTGTGTGAATATGTACTGTAAGTACGTCTCCTTTAACCACTAGATGGCACTGTTGTTCTGTCGGTGTTTTGGGGTTCTTCATAAGAAGAGTACAGGGTTTGCACTGTGTGTGTGTGTGTGGTTGCGGGGTGATGTGACGACATTCTGGAAACGTTGATGCGATCTTTTATGATGCATTTTTCCTTTTTTGTATGGCGAAAGAATTTGGTACTGAGCATCTACATTTTGTAACAGACATTTTTTTTCTTCCAGAGTATTCAGTTGAAATCAATTTAGTTGTATTCAGTTAAATAACTAACATTCAAAACACTGCTCAGAACATTTCTACGAACTGTTCACCAAAGAACATCTCCAGCAATGGAGTACAAATGATGACTTGAGGCCTTCTAGCGACCAGCGGCTCATCCTCGGTATTGTTCGTCCTCATCTCAAACCTGAGCACGCAGTGACACAGGATAGTCTGTTGGGCTGAGAAAATGTCTCTCCAAATATATCGGGTAAAGGTACCTGCTGAGTCCACACTTCTTCTATTGCAGTGCAAGTCTGGGGACTTACAAAGATCCACTGTCAGCTGTTTCTTACTCCGGTGCATAGTTGATTTTCGGAATTATATGTAAGTACTACTGAAATAATTAAAAGGCTCAATCACGAGGCAGAATATCTGTCCATACGTTATTATGTACATTTAATTATACCAGTATTGTAGTTGTAGCTGAGGATGTGAACAATTTAATTCATTTCACAATGCATCTGTAGAGCTACTTAAAAGTCCTCTAACGCTGCAGATTTCTGCAGGAGGGAGTGGGAGGGAGGGAGAGGGAGGGAAAGGGTGAGAGAGAGGGAGAGAGAGGGAGGGAAAGAGTAACAGTGTCCTCACATTATTGATGATGACCATTACATTAAACCATTCAGTCATCCAGCAGCAGTTTATATGTCTCACTGTAAACAGTGTAGAAGAAGTTAACAGGGTTCTGCTCATACACAAGAACACAGGCAGCAACACATTTGATAAAGTAATAAAGGTGAACTCTTAAAGTTGTGAGCTAAAGAGGTTTGTTGTGTTTCATGTAATTACCATTTCATTCTATACATTTTTTCATCTTGTTCAGATTCATAGTCATCTGACGTTTCCTTACATTCTTGGTCGCAGAGAATCATTTCATTACTCACTATTGAACATCTCGTACAAAGATCTGCCTCTTGTGCCACTTGGCCACAGCTCAGTCTTTACCATTATGGCATCATAAAATATTTTATATCAATAGTTTACATCAAGGTTTACATCAAGATTGGAATCAGTGCTGGTATTTAATAAGAAAGTTTATCAGTGCCCACAAACTTTTGAACAGTCTATTGTTTTCCAGTCTTAATCATTTATCAACCTATATTTCTCATATTTCTTATCTATGATTCATTCCCTTTATCTTATTTACTTTTACTTATTGATATGTGGGCAGTTATTTCAACTCAACCCTTGTTTGTTTCCTTTGTTTGGGGTCCACTAACCAGTTTTATTCGCTCTTTATGTGAAAGTAAGATGATCGGATTAGCTCATAAGCATCGACACACGCTGAAAGGACCTGAACTGGGATTAAAGGTGGAATGGTGTAATTGCTAAAACAAATCCGCAACAACTACTATGTACTTTGTTCAATACAATACATCTCCCCCTGTGTTGTGCGTGGATTCTGTCCGTGTACTCCGGGTACTCCACCACCAAAAGCATGCCAGATTAATTGGTTCCTCTTTTTTTTTTTGCTCCTATGTGTGACTGTCTTTACATGTCAGCCCTGTAATGAAGAGGCGACGTGTCCAGGGTGTACCAGCATAACCGAAGCAAGCGGAAGATGTTGAACGAATGAACCAACAAACAACTCGATGAGAACAATAAAAATGTCAGAGAACAGACGTATGAGACGTGACAGTGCCAGTCATGTTCCATCTCAGACAGAGTCAGAGTCTCACACAGCCTCCTTCTGTGGACATGACAAACCATGAGTCACATGATTCTGAGGAAAACATATGGGCATTTCTGTTATGATGTAAGTTTGTTGAATACACAAATGAATTGAAATGTGCGGTGTTTACTGTTTGCCTTGAAGCAACAAGAGGTCCTCTGATTAGGAGACTAACGTTGGAATAGATGAGCAGCCCCAGGTTGCTGCTGCTTGTTTCGTTCTATGTGTGCGTGTGTGTGTGTGTCAGCTTCCTCAGCAGAGAACATTTTCCACAGCAGAGTAGGTCCATCACATGAATCACATTACACTACCATGTGACAATGGTGGTCTGAAAACAACAACAACACACTGCTATCCTGATCCAGCTGTCACAATAACGCAGGCTCATTCTGTAATGAGCTCATCACTGACGTGCTCCCAGGGGCTGAACTTGGTCACTCGCCCTCAACCTGCAGCCACTGCAGGTGGATTGTACCATCATCATCCTTGGCCAGTGCCCCTGCAGGACCTGCACCCATCCTTAATTATTGATGTTACGCTGGAGGGAAAAAAAAATCAATCTAAGGCTAATGTTTACTCAGTTAGCGATATTTTCTAATTTGGTCATGGTCGTGTTTTTCTTTTCCACCGAGTTAAAAGATATGTGATTGAGTGGTTATTAAATTGTTATGGGAGGGAGCAAATAACATGTACCAGGAATGCTGGCTAAACAGAGGAATGGAGTCCAAAAGAAAATAAAGGCTGTAATTCAGGTAGGAAATTTCCTAACCTGCAGCTCTCCTAGCCTATAAATCACATTTGTGTCCAGGAGCAGGTACTACTGGTCACTCTGGTATTGGCCATCCTTTGATATACACACACTGAAGTATAGAAGAGGGTTAAAATGCAGGAATGCAGATGTAAAAGTTTTAGAAGGCAGCAATGATCACACACCCGTCGTCAGAAATCAACTGTGAGCAGGCAAGAGTGGGACTGTCAAACCATGCAGTAAAAACAAGACAATCATGCTGCGTCAGCATCAGATGACACAAATTCAGGCCATTTTTCTCACAATCTCATCACAGCCAACAAATTTCCAATATGAACAATGAACAACGTTCAGATGTGAAGTGTAACATAATGAAAACCATTGTTTCACCTGGAACGTCTGCAGACATCATGACCAGAAGAGTGTCGTTCACTTCTGTAATATAAAACACAGATAATACTTCTGTAACCGCGTTTATAATAGAAACAAGGAAGAATAACTGCTTTGTTATTGTCATTACGATACGGATTTTACTTTGATTTTTACACTTTAGTAACACCCACATTACCACTGACACTATAACCTTGCTTATCATCAGTAGTATCAGTTGTGCCCCTTTAGTGTCTGAACGTATATTTTCAAAACACAAACACTGACAATATATCAACCATTGTGATAAACATAAAATCAATTACAGGGGACAGGATGGAGTCTGTGTGACTCTGTGTGAATGTGACTGTTATCAAAAGCGCATGTAACTGCAGGTTCAACATTCCTTTTATCACAATGATGCTGAATACATTCCTTCTTTACCCCCCATCTAATCTTCACATCAATATTCCAGGTCATTACCCTGCTCATGTAATAGGGGCTAAAGAAAAGAATACAAATACATCCAACAGATGGGAAAAAGTTTGCATGCCTATGTGTTTCCAAATGTGTCTTGTATTGTAAAGTATTTGTTAAAAAATTGTTCAGAAAACCAAATGACATCACTGAGGCGTCCCTATTATGTGAGATTAGATCAGATGAGGCCGTAATTATCTCGCTGACCACCCATGTGACATTGTAGCAAAGATTACAATTTTGGGTATATGAGGGTTGCAGAGTAGAACAAAGTGGGTCTCGTATCAGTTTCAGACGCCACAGGGCATGACAAGTGTTGCCATTTGATGACCCGGGATGAGAGAGCGAGAGAGAGAGAGAGAGCGAGCGAGAGAGAGAGAGCTTTTTTCATTTATCAGAAATGCCACAGACTGATGGTGATGTCTATGAAAGCAAGGGCACAGAGTTTCACAAACCTTATTAACAACATAATCATGTATACAGGGACTCGGCTAACCCTGTTACTTGTTCCATGGCAAACATTATAATATGCAGAGTAGAATTCGTAACGAAAGGACGTGTGCATGCTGAGAAGATTAGAGCCCAGATTAATTCTGTGTTTGGGTGCATACATTCAAATAGATGGGAAAGCATTTTTCTTTCAGTCTCTCTCTCTCTCTTTGTACATACCAGCTCTGAGGGACTAAATCTGTCAAGGCATAATGGCCCATAAACAAAACCAACATTATATACAGTACATATGCATGTATACACACACGTGTGTGTGTGTGTGTGTGTGTGTGTATATATACACACACATGCATGAACCACATTTACAACATTTTTATGAAAGAATGATTTATTTTTGTAATACTCTGCAAATCATTATTCAAAATTGTATGGATGCATTTTCATGGAATGTATATCTGTTTTAAACATTTGTAAGGGAACTAGATTATTGAACTGTATAGAAATATCTGGACATTATTCTGTTTCCTGGACGCGAAGTAGGAGAAGACGTCTAAGTTTCAGTTCAGAGCGAAGACCTGGTTAAAAAGAAAAAAAAAAAAAAAACAGCTGTGTGGTCGAATGAACCAGAGGACATCAGGTGACATGAGTGTGTGTGTGTGTGTGTAATACACATCAATGTAATATCAATTTTACTTTTGCTAACAATTTATTAAAACCCCTCACAATGAACTCATATCACTGTGACACATTTTCATCCCAGAACATTCTGTACATGTCATGGTTTGTTTTCTGTCCATTGACAGAAGGAGACAGAAGTGATTCCTCTCAGGACCTCAACAATGGGCTGCGATAAGCCTGATCCAGGAGACAGCATCTGCAGATTAGATCAGGTCCATGAAGGGTAAAACAGAATAGTTTCACTGCTCTCTTGTTAATGTTCTCTGTTCCTGCAGCTCGTGTCTGTGTTGAGCCTGCAAGTGTCTGCAAGTGATGCGGTTTATGTGGTTGAACTGGGAGTGGTCACTCCTCTAGTAAGAAAAAATAATCGGATCAACCCACTCCCAGCTCTGATCATTTTAATCCCATTTTAATTTGATCAGTTTAAAAGCTCTGCATTAGGGCCTGTGCTAAAATTTGATTTAAAAATACGCATATACATTTTTGGAGTGAACTGGCTACATATGATGCTGCTCATGTCATTGTCAGTTTGCGGATACCGGTGGTGAAAACGATTAAAGCCACCACTAAAAGCTGTATTGTTTGAGCCAATTACAGCTTTTAGTTCCACAGTCTTTTTTTTTTTTACAAGCAAATTAAATTAATATCTGTTTATTTTAAAAGGTGCCAATTGTATCTAATATTAACACTTCTTTGTGTAATTCACACTCTAATCCGAGCCGATTAGCAGCCCCATAAATTGTCCTTTTAATACCAAATGAGTAAACCAATGAGATGTTATTAAACTGCATCTGTGTGTGCTGGCATCTCTCACTCATCACATTGTGAGTACCTACATTTCTCTACAACAGCACACGGTCAGAGGACAGGGGTAGTATCAGTAGTGAAGATTAGGTAAAGACTTTGCTCCCTCATGTGAAGACACTGACTCTGACAGGCTCTTTAGGAACGTTTGTGGTTTTTGAGGTTTGAGTACATGAATGTGTCTCCTCTTTGGGGAGATCTTTGCATCTGCTTTGACAGGTGGGTTTGTGTTTATGACTCTTTCCAGCTGAGCTCTACTCAAAGGCAGTGTTGCTGCCTGCAGTATGTCTATCTTCAGCGTACTGTAATAACAAGTCATCATGTGTAATATAGGTGTAGAACGGTTCACAAAATCCATGGTTTGGTTCATGTCATGATTTTGGAGTCACAGTTTATGGTTTGGTATTGACCTGTCTCCAACTGTGACCAGCATACCAAAAGAGACTTTTTTTTCCCCATGAACCGCTCCATCCCTGGTGTAATATTGATGTTAAATACTCATTCTATTATTCTGAAGTACTATTTTCTGTTTACTTGCTGATATCTTTCAGCACCACTGAACAGACAGATATCACAGCAGCATAGTACCTGAATGAACAGTAGAAAGAAAGAAAGTGGTGCAAGTTTCCTGGTCCTGCTCACATACTGCATCTTCTGTGCAATGAACACTCAGTATTTCATTGTCAAAGCTGTGCTGTGTGCTAACTTTTAGGATGGAATAGTATTTTCTGAGGGCAACCTCACAAAAGCTTGAGTGACATGTTGTACTCTGGTCTGTGCAACAACAAGTTTAGGCTGAAATACGCTGTAAAAAATTCACACGTTGATTGGTTCAACTGAGATGAACCGATGAACAAAGTGTAAGAAGATGACAGTTCCTGGGGAGGGGGGGGGGATAAAATAAAATAAATAAATCAATTGCTGTAATTTGCAATGTAGATTCAAAATGATTTAAATGTTTAATGAGAGGGAATCTTCGCCAAGGGCATCCTGTAGGCAAAATGAAACATGAAATGTCCCAGTTACTCAGTATTTTACCAATACACAGGATTACATACATATTACATACTCAGCCAGTAAATAAGTGTGTGGCATCATATTCATCAATGCTACAGAGCAGGTATTACATGTCAGTTTTCAGTCTTCACCCACTAATAACACATGATTTTAAATTATATAAATGGTTGATGTTGAGGTATATTCCTAATACCTATAATGTCCCCAGTGCTGAATAACTGAATAAATAGATTTACTGCAGAAAGGATTTTAGTTTATACAGTTTTACTGTGACACATTCACCAGCAGTGTGATTTGTCAGCAACTTTGGGATGTTCTTGTAACATTATTCGCCATAATAATGCAATTAATAATTGGAGTTTGCTTCTGAATGATACCTAAAGAATGATTTAGGTCAAACAGATAACTTGAGTCCCAGAAAACTTGTCTGGTGTCCTTCAGAGCTGCACAAATACCTACAGGTGCGAAGAGTTTCCAGAGCAAGAGGAAATCAGGTTGTGTTCATATTGTACAGATGGGGTTAGCAAAACGCTGTACGATCCACGTGAGTAAGTGGGCCATGATGTCTGATCCTTAAAATCAAATGCTGCTGTGGGTCGTGCACACACAACTATTACGTGAAGTGTTAGTGATCCTAAATTAGTCACTTACTGACATCATAGACCGTTTGTTTTGTTTGTTATGCGACACCAGTGAGTCGTTCTCCGCTCCTGGTGCTGCCGTCACACAGCCCCCACAGATGAAGAACAGACATATGAACTGTAAATACTTTGGTATACTAAGTATTGATGACCTATTTCTGCTCCTCCATTAGTTTGTGTGTGTCTGTGAATTTCTCATTGATATTCTTTCACACATATTTCTCCTTTGAGAGTTTAGTGGTGGTACTCAGTTTCTTCCTGTCGTTGATTTCACACTTTATTTGACTTTTTGTTCAGCGGTTGTTGCATTTGAATCCGGCCAGAAAGTTTTTTTTTGTCGTTGTTGTTTTGTTTTTACAGCATTTGACAGAACCAGTGCACAGAATAGACTTGAGAAAAAATGTAATGATTATAACGTGTGATGAGCAGAAATCTAGCAATAAAAGTAAAATATTTTTGCCACTACATGTGAAACAAAGCTTAAAACAATGAGTATTGCTAATGGTCAATGTTGTCAGTGTGTGAGACACTAGACAGGCTTTGGAGGTGTTAAAAGTGCAGCTCCACAACGTAACGAACAGAAGGATGGATGTTGAACGCCAGGGTGCATTAGCTCTCACTCAGTGGTCTTGTGGCATTTCTCAGAATGAACTAAAGGTGTTTAATGTCAATTGTTTGACTCACAAAGTAAACTGCAGTGGTCTAAGGTGGACAATACAACACTGAATGATTGGATTTATAATAAGATGATTAGCAATCCAGCATTTTTGAGATCCACGAGAAAAGGTGCTTAATTTTGTTTTTTTATACAGTGAATGCAATGCACTTCCATAAAGTATAGCCTCAGTTTTTTTTCTTTTTATAGCTGATTAAAAGTTCGATGTATTCCTACTATTTATGTCGTTGTTGTTTCCGTTTATGATTAATAAATAGACTTCAGTTTAATAGTTTCCTGTCACTACTTTGGGTCCTTCTTGCCAAACCTGTAACAGACAGTACTTTGGTTCATCCCCTATAATGTCTCTGATCCATCCATTTACTGTTGAAGCAGAACCATGAGGGAACCTTGCATTGCTTTAATTTTCTCTCGTTTAAATTCTGTGCTTTATTTCCATATTAGTGCACTGCATATCTGATAGGATGAAAGAAGACAGATGAGCGTCGGGGAGGAGGAAAGCTGGGTAAAGTGAGTGGGAGGGAAAGAGTATTACCTGCGACTGTATGTGTACACCGGACTGATTCTGAAATGTGACTGGAGGTGACACCTCTCTCAGGCAGTGAAGGTCTCTGTGAATCACAAAGCTCCCTCTCCATTTCTATCGCTCTCTCACTCTTTATTGTCCTGTCTCCCTCTGCGACTCGGCCTGCCGAGCTGTGAGTCGCTCTTTTTTTTTTTTTTTTCTGTTTGTGTCTCATGCCATCACATGTACCTGTATCACAGTAGTCAGCCCCCATGAGAGAAATGAAGTGCATTTGAAAGTGTATTTGCATCTATACACTCCTCCCGCCACATATGGTTTGGAGTCCCTGTCTTTTTCAGCAAAATCCATTTCAACATAGAATGATTTGCTGCTTCCTGCTCAGATGCACAGAGATTACATTGTGTGTTGTGACAGACACGTTCTGCCCTCATCACGTGGAATTTGACATTTTAATTTGACATGTGACTATGTCAACACATAAATAGGGTGAAGAACAATCTGACGGAGAAATGTGACACCAGCACTGTAAACATGTCCGGCCATGACTTTTCCATTTGCAACAACATTGCGCCATTTGTCAAACCTAACCAGCAGTGGCAGCAGGTGAGAAGTGTTCTAAGTGGGACTTAACCACATGAACCAGCCCAATCGAGTTTAAAACAAACTGCAGGACGCGCTGCGATTCTGATTCTGTTAGCGTCTGTGTCAGTGAAAACCAGTCCAATCCCGTGGCTGTCGTCACCACATGTTAGCTTTGCCAGTATGACCAGCTCAGCTGTATTCTCTGTGTTCTCATGTTTCTATTTTACTTTGAGGTGAATCTTTCATCTACCTCCTGTAACAGTCCGAGCTGCGTCTTTCCTTGCCCTCTCATATGTGATGTAAGCACATGGGGCCACAGACATTGCATTTATAAATATAATATAAACATTTTAAATAAAGAATTCAAATCTGCATTTGCACCTGTAAATCTCTATTACAAAATTATGCAGGATAAAATATCTCTGTAAATGAATGAATTTTCTAAATAGAAAAAGAAGTCTTCCTGATGTTTTTCAATATAAATTCTGTTTTTGTTGATGTGTAACATTAATCCTCATTGAAAGCAGCAGTGGGGCACATCGCCTTATTGTGGCTGCTACTTTTTGTTTCTCATGTCTGTGTTTAGTAGAAAACTGGTCGTGAAGTGACAGCACTGAGCAGTGAAGGTCCATTTGGGCTAAACAGTGTAAATGGCGTGTGAAAACCCTCGTGTGTTGACATGGCACTGAAAATAATTGAGCTGTTGTTGTCGAACCATCCCATTGCATCAAGGATGGACATCAAAACGAGTTTAAACAGCCCGGACAGCTGCACACCGAGCAGACATTTTTAGACCAGGTGTAATTTCTAACAGCATCCGATCTTAATAATTGAATTTCAGCAGATAACGCTGACATGACAAGTAAGCAAAGTCTGTGTTTGTGTGCTCACTTGCAAAGAGGAAAACAGATCTAAAATAGAAGCTCCTGCAGCAAGCGGTGGATAGTGCTGATGATCGGAGTTGACATGCTACGTCGTGTGTGGGGGGGCAATGGGAAAGCCACACTTCAGGGTCTTTGTGCGTGAGTGTTTGTGTGTGCTAACATGTATTTTTGTTTATGTGGGATGGTTTGAGGGCAAGGGAAACTCCATGGGAGTGAGAGGGGGAGAGACATTGATTGATGTGAGGCGATGTGCTCGGTGAACAGAAATGGGCTCTGGAGAAAAATCCCAAATTCCACCCTGAGATTTCCCCGGAGAGGGCGGTAACAATCAACTTTGACCTGAGACAACAGAGTCTGTGGTCTATACAGGTGCAGCTCATGCATTTTGAGCAGCATCTTTATTCATGTGTTGACACACCTTTTTAATGAGAGACAACAAAAAGATATCATCTGCTTTAAAAGCACAAATTCTAGTCTGGAGATTTTTCTGGAGAATAATTATAATGAAAATATAATGAGATTATGGTGTGTGGCTAAACACTTATTTGTGGTTTATCAGTTTTCCTTGTCTTGTGAGGACATAAATTAGTCGCCTTCCAGTTACACTAGATTGGAAACAGCCGTGTGTGTGTGCACTCGTGCGTACAGTGATTATACAGATTATACAGTAACTCCTTTCATTACTTTGCAGATTGGATATCTCATTGTGTATTCTTTGTTTTGATTTAATTAAAAGGCTTTTAGAACATCTCTTCAAACTAATTATGGATATATCTTTGGGGGTTGTTGTTGTGTCAGCAGATCAGGTGACTTGTTCACTGTCGTCAGTCATGACTCTAATTTGAATCACAGCAGGTTGAAAATCTCCAGGTCCGGAGTAGAGTCCGGTGGCCTGATGGAGGATCTACAACACGTCCTTATCGCTCCTCGTCAAAGAATGACTTCACCAGCTCATCACATGTGACACTTTCTTCCTCCTATGTAACTCCCATGTTAGCTTCTGAGCATCAAAACATGTTCCAGGCTTCTAAAAGCATCTCTGGTCATGAGATCAGCCTGGTCTTTGAAAGCTGAAATCTCATCCCTGAACTCATTCCTCATGTGCCGATGATTTGTGACAAAACAATTAAGTTCTGTTCATGCTGTGATTCAAGCCAGGGGAAGTTATCATTGATGGGGTCAGAACACGCTTTTATCCCGCCCCACTTGTATAATTGACCTTGGACCCAGTGGACAACCTGATGTCTCATATAATTGAAAGGATGAGAAGATTTCTACAAAAAATTGTTCGGGTTCATTGTCATCTGTTTGCATTTGTATGTTCTCCCCATGTCTGCGTGAGTTTTCTCCAGGTACTCTGGCTTCCTCCCACCTCCAAAAGCATGCTGACGTTAACCGGCTCGTCTAAATTGCCCGTAGGTGTGAATGCGAGTGTGAATGGTTGTTTGTCCTTCATGTGGCCCTGTTGAGCTGGTGACTAGTCCAGGGTGAACCCTTCCTTTTTCAACAGCTTGGGTTCGGCTTCAGCACAACCGCAGCCCACAACCGGAGCAAGTGGAAGATGATGCATGAATGAATGTCATCTATTATCAATCTTTATTCATTTTGATGATAGCTAAAAAGCATGATTACAACACTGAGTATCCGAGGTTTCAATGATGTGATTAGCAAGGACAAAGTTCTGCAAATACGGAAGTTAGAATTATACAAGATATGTATGTAAATGTGATATAAGTAGTTGTTTTTCCCAGTGGTGCTGTGACATTCTAACCTTTATCAGCCTGTTGAAGTTCATGTTCAGTTATTAGCTGAATGAAACCATCACAACATTAAATTACCGGGGCAGTAGAGGCCTTATGACTGATGTCACCAGAGCCCATGACAGACCAAGATGGATTTAGCAGTTCTCTCTGCTGTTCCTGCTGGGAAAAACTTTTCTCATCGCTTGATTCACATTGATCAGCTGGACTTGGCATCAAACCACCGTCCTCATTCCATTCTCAGCCTGCTGTGCAGAGGAATCGTAGGATGCAGTTGGACGGGATCCAACTGCACCGATTTGTTATCTCCCCTGGTCAGACGGTTTTATGTTGAACTCACTCCTCTCTTTATGGCAAAGCTGTGCTCCCATTTATAGGTGAACAATGTCTGGGTGGGAAACGCAAACTGCACAGCTGCTGCAGTCAAAAAAAAAGTGTCCAGTGATTTAAACATTAAAGACACATTTCAACTCATTCCTCAGTGTTTGGCAGGGGCCTTCTTCCTTTCTATTCTGGATTATTCTGGATGTCTCTCTGGCTCCTCAGCCGAAGTTTAGAGTGGACTTGAGACTGCAGCATCTGGTCCACAGTGAGTCATCTGAGGAGATCAAGGTTGAGGCACTTTGGGTTCGGTTGCTCTTCTCAAGGCTGATGGGGACGCCGATCGATCCTTTGAGAGGGTATTGATCAGCTGAGACAGAGTTATTGTGTCTCTCCACTCCGATCCACACCTTTCTCACTGCTCCACTCTCTTAGGACTGAACTGATGGGAAGTCTGCTCTGCTTTGCCCAGCTATTGATAGAGTCCATCTCCTGAGACTGTTATCTCGTCTGTGTGTGAACAATGTTAGTGTCTGTGACCTCGTCTGTCATCTGACTACTGATCAGTCTCTTCGTGCCACCAAGAGATGATACACCACAAGAGTCTGAGGCATGCAGGACTTTTGTATAATTTTCAGAAATAATACATAACTGCCTATGTTTGTTTAGCCTTGGTTTGAACTGACTGCTCTCTGTTTATTGGAGTGAACCGTTTTAGCATTCTGAGTGTCACAGGGTTCTACTAACGACTTCCCCAAGGGAAAACAAAATGATGGCGAAGTTGACAGCTGTTGTTTGGTGCCTTTTCATGCCAGCTTCCCGAGGTGTGCACGGTGAAAAACATGTGCAATAGACAGAAACAAAACAGAAGGACAAAAATGATATACAAATATACATATATATTACAATATGCAAAGGCATTATCAGTTCTTCTTTGGTCTGCAACTCACAGCTTTCCACAATACCTCCCTCCTGTCCAACGACCATATTGGTGCAAAGATGGCTCTTCTTATACTGCTATCCCCTCCCTCTGGCCATACCACATACAATTGATATCATCTTCTCATAAATGAATTCTTTCCCTCCATAGACTCTCACATATGCCACACCTTTAAAAGGAGTGTCTGATAAACCCAGTTGGCACGTTTAGAGGTTTTCCCAAAGGTCATATGACCTAATTGGCGCAAGAATCCTGTTTGGCCGGTGACTTCCTGTTTGACAGACGGCAGCTCTTCTGTGAGTACGTGTGTGTCTGTCTGTGAAACAAAGTACAGACACTGCTGAGGATTGGGATTATTGCATTGTTTGTGGAATACCTTGCGTAAACAGAGACGCGGGAGTAAATGGTGGTGAACGTCGACGTGTGTCAGAGCACTGCCCTGTGTGTGTGTGTGTGTGTGTGTGTGTGTGTGTGTGTGTGTGTGTGAGAGGGGGAGAGAGACAGAGAGAGGGGTGTGTGGA
>CAAKHB010001298.1:40062-53312 GCA_901007665.1 Aeoliscus strigatus
AAAAAGGCAAAAAAAAAAAAAAAATTTTTTTGGGGGGGGGGGGGTAGTTACACAAACCTCAGACAATGAGAAAATCCAGCACAAACAAAAAGAAAATTAGAAAATGAAATGGCTTTGATATATATGTAAAAACAAAAAACAACAAGAAACAAAAATCAAAATAAAAATCATGACATAGTACTTGTATATCTGGATGTTCATGTGCATAAAACTGATACAGTTACATAAGCATACTTTTGAGTGCATGTACGCACTCATACACACACACACACACACACACACACACAGAGACACAAACCGATGCACACACAAGGATTAAGACAGAAATCCCTCCATTGAACCCCCTCACCCCCCTTCAGATTGTATGTACAAACAGTTCAAAGGAAGTAAGAGCTCTTGTTTTCTGCCTCTGATTGATGGGAAGTGAATGGAAATAGCGTATAGCGTTTAGCCGTCAGTATATATTACCAGACGACCCATTTGCGACACACATACACGACCTCCACAGTATATGCAAACCTGTAAAGATGGAGCAGATACGATGATGCACACACAATAATGTATGTATTGTATGATGTATACACACACACCTACACAGATTCTAGAGCGCTTTATTACAGGAGGTGAAGAACAGAGACAGAAAGGCAGGACTTGGAAGGTGAGAAATAAAAGCAGCGATGAGGACTTCCGAGCAAAAGGGATCTTACATGTTCAGTATTATACTGTATATCTCTCCTCCTATGTATGTGCAGGACATTTTCTTGTGAGGTGTATGTCTGGTATGTCTTTCAGTATTTTCATCATGCAGAAGCAAGATGACTTCATTAGTGCTAGAGGCAGTAAACCAGATTATAGTATACTGTGTGTGTGTGTGTGTGTGTGTGTGTGCCTGAAAGCATGCACATGTGCTGTGGACACCACAGTGTGTGTGTGTGTTACATGCGTTTGTAGATTGCACTGTAAATCCTCAGTTATAGGGTGGAATTACTCTACATCTCCCACTTGTAGAGGAAGCGTGGGATTAATGTCCCTGGATTATTACTTTTCCCTTCAGATTCTTGTGTGGGTGTTTGATATGTAGACTGTGTGCTGCACATTTATGGTACCATGCATCCTCTCTTTCTATGATAATTCTATTGATTACTAATTTAGAATTAATTTTAGAATCCGTTATTGTTTTTTTTTCTAGCCTTTGCTGAAAAGATGACCGAGGGTACAGTATACTCTGAATTGGCAAAGTAAAAACTACTACTACTACTAAACTAGTGTCATCGGTGATGAACATGAAAGACAGTATGACCTCAGTGACTCTGCTTTAGAGACATTAACCCAGAGCCGCTGTGCTAAACGACTTGTGATCATGCATTCACGTCTTTTTATTTTATTTTTTTTTCAGTAATTACCTGACAATTTTGTCATCATCCCCTTTGACCATTTAGGTAAATAATAAATCAGCCTTGATTAAGTGGGAACTGCAAGAAGGATTGGTTCGTACAGTAAATTGCTGTACGCATAGATGTGTAGAGGATTGCTCATTTATTAATGATACACATTAAAGTCATCAGTAAAACTGTCACAATCAGAGAGCCACTGCAGTCCAACACGTTAAGTATTAAAATGTACATCTGATTTGCAATCATTCCAGGACACGGATGTCTCTCGTTTTGCCAAATCTACTATTCTACTAATAGGAGGGAGAAAGGAGAGAATATTCTTTGTACTTAGTTTTTAGAACATCCTCACTAGTCACATGTGTCCACACAGAGATGTTAAAAAGTGCAAATGGGATTATGTAATTTATTTGAAGAATAAATGCAATTTGTCCTAAAAATTGAGGATATTGAAAACAGGGTGTTAAACTCACTGTGTGCGGTTGGGTTTACAAATATTCAAGAAGAAGAAAGATTATATAGCTTAGGACATGTGATGCCTTTGCAGCTTTGCTGTTTGTCTCCCAATGGAAAATACTGCAGATCCCATAAACTATGGTGTCAGGGTGGGGAGTAGATCTGTTTTATCACATTCGCAATCTGCCTTAATGTCAGAGCTGCTTTCAGGTGTGACTGGAGGATTTGTGCGTCGTTTGACAGCAGAGATGATGTAGAGCTCAAATAAACTGCTATTTTCACATGACGCCATTTTTGTTGTGTTGTCAAAGTTCCCTCTCTCGTAGCAATTGTTTCTTCCATGGTATTCTTAAGAATTATAGTTTCAAAAGTTCCCAACAAGACCACCTGTTTCCTGACCCTCAAGCTGTAAATCTCTGACATAACAGACATCCCCTCTGGTTTGTCGAGTAGAGGGAAAGATGAATAGTTTTTGTACCTCTTCATGTCGGTGTTATTGGTACTTGGCGGTGGAGAGTCATTTTCTTCGCCGACTTAAGATGACAATAAAATGTATGTGTTTCTGTGCTTCATCTCTGCAGGGAAAGGTCTTTGTTCAATTTTTCTGCTTGTATGCATTTTTTCTCTCTGTGCTAACCATTAGTAGTGCACAGTTTGTCCAGCACTCACATTCGGGTGTAAATACCGCAGGTCTCTGACATCAGTCAGTTTACCATCATGTTTGCTGCTTGACGCTTTCTGGCATTTACTAATGCTAGATCGGAAACGGTACAGCACGCAAACATTGCGATACATCCCAGTGCTATTTCATGTTTGCGCATCACTGGATTTAAAATCTGAAAAATCTCTTGTGACATGACCACAATATTTGCGTGTACTGTTCAACCTTAGCTACTACATGCTAAGAGAAAAAAATTAAGACATTTAATGAAAAATGAAAAAGGCGTGGAAATGAGCAGCATGCATGTGTCATTGAGCTTAACCGTTGGGGTTTAATTGACTTCAGCATTCATGTTAGCCTGCTACATGCTCTTGGAGCTCAGTAAGTCTCAGACGTTGAGAATGATCCGACTTCTCACAAGAGATTATGTTATCGGAGCTGAAGGCAAAGCTGCAGAGGAGGAGCTTTAACATTAACAGCTGTACAGATACCAAATACCAAAGTCATGCTGAAAGTCAGATACTGGGCCAAGGGTCAAATATTGATTTCCTGGGAAATGCAACCTGCCCACTGGGGGAAAGAGCATCAATATAGGTGTTTTGTGTCATTTTAAATAAATCACTCAGCTATATTTACCTCCGCTTTCTTCAGTAGGTTTAATGGGTAATTGTGGTTTCGTCAAGTAATTGGAGAGTTCAGTTCAATGTAAAGACTCATAAATAAGACATAAATAATGTGTTTCGCCTTACATTTGATGACCAGACGAAATGTTCATTACCATGTTTCCTCTTTTTAGGATGTTGACGCAGACTTAACTATAACCGGAGGTCCAGTGGTTTGATTCAAGGACTTTTCGTTCAGAGATGATAGATTTCCTTCCCATGAATAGATAAGCCGTGGCTGTCTGTCATCCACTTGATAATGTTTCCTCAAGAAATCACAAATAATTTGACCTGATTGAAAATTTTAGGATGGCCTGTCCGTCTGTATGTGACACTGAACCTAATTGCACGCGTTTGATTATTCATTTCAAATAAAGCGACTATGCTCCTCAGGGAAATGTGATTTATCACACTTTCCTCTGGAGGGATGAAGTCCAGATTACATGTCAGCAGCCCTTGTTAATACATTAGCCTAGGTTGTTGTGCTAATGTGTGTATGTGCTTTGCAAATAACACCTATTCATCAATGTTCACATGGTGGCTGTCCCTGCTTCATGACACAAAGTGATTCAAAGATTCGTGTGTGTGATAACACCAGCACTCGGGTCTCTGGCCTACTCCCTGGGTGATGCTGTCGAGGATAGGATGTCACAAGATATTATGTAACTTCTAATCTCCTTAAATCTTCTTCAATCCAGTTGAGGACGTGTAGGCGGAGATAATGAAGAAAGAAAACGCCACCTCTTACCAGGAACATGCTGGAGGCACAATGATGATGTTGCACAATGAAGAGCTGACCTCAAAAGTGCCTCTCACCTCCTGCATACTTAGTAATGCACATCTGCAGTGACTTTAATCATCTCTTGTGGGAAAAGTAATGTCGATTTCTGTTGCTAAGCAAACGTAAACTCCACATGAGTCAGACAGACCTTCGGCTGGACATGTAGCTTTGTAGATCAAACTAACAGTGGTGAAATGGGATGGATTAGCGAACGTACCGCTTCCTGGTTGTGTTACCAGATGTTCCTCTGCACCATCACATGTTGAAGATCCATTCCTGTTGCCTAGCAGCCTACTGAAGTCAATGGTGATCACCATAAAATCAATACGAATCCTAAAACAACCTTTACTATTGTACTTGATCTTGCAGTCTGTTCATGTACTTACATGTACATGTGTATTTGCTCCTGAAGTCCTTTTAGGAATGGGGGAAGAATTTCTAGCTGTACCACAAAGAATCTCAGGATGTGGTGGATCTGAAGTGAAAAACAATACGAGGACCTCATTTGTTGGAGCCCTGAACTGTAACAGGCTCTGTCCTCAAGCAGCCTTCCTTCAGATGCAGCCTCCTACGTGCACAGGAGGACTTCGCTAATGTCACATATGCTAATCTATTCTCCTTAAACATCATATCTGATTAAAATCAAACAAATTAAATAAGCCATTTAAAGTAATGAGCGTGGGGGCGGGGCTGGAAGGTGATTGATTAATAAATCCTGCACGAGTTGTATTTTGTATTTTAAAATTGAAGGGCGATGATAAATGGTTCAGTCAAAAGCTCAACAACCAGCTGACACGTGTGGCACAATAAAACATGTATAAATGTAGAAAAATCAAGCAAAATAAACTCAATGGAAATCCGACATACAAAGGAATCCCATGTTAAAAAAAAAAACACTGAACGCGGATCACATACTGCCTGATTTCCCGATGACTTGGAAACAATTATCTGCAAAGATAAATGACTCAAAGATAGCTGGTGGTCCAGACAGCATTAAAAATGAATGATCATTTGCAGCACAGCAGAACTGCAAGAGTCTAAGTTGTTCAGTAAAACCGGCAAAACGCTATCCTGACATCTCCTGCAAAAGGACGGACCCGTAAGGATGCGAGGATGAATCAGAGTGGCGACGTCCGTAAAAGCTTCACGGTTAAATAATTACTGAGTGAGACGTTGCTGTTTATATGCTCAAACATCCGCCCAATCTCCTGTCCAAAACCCAACGTGACAGACAAACACCCCAAACACACGGAGGGAACACTGGGGCAAACAACAAATCCGTCTTCTTTAAATATTAAGGACTTCAAAAGCTTCTAATCCCTCAAAGATGTTCCTCTGACTTCCCCTCAGACCCAAATGTCACAGGCAAAGGCATCATTACCTCTTTCATAATCAATTTCAATTTTAACGTTGGCACTATCTGTACTTTTTCAATGTTCAAACAAACAGTGGGCTTTGGTGCCAGGTACAACACGTGCACTATGTGGTTCACTATAAAACAGGACAAAAACATTCAGTATTTTGCAAAGTAATTAGAGGACTATTGTATTACATTAAAACATCATCAAACGTCATTTCATTTGATGTCTTGGCAAGTCACACCATTCTCACATAAACATAACATTAAATGATTCAAATTTAATCATGTAGTGTGTATGTGCAGTCAATCATATGTACCGAACATTCTTTAATTATAAAAAAATCCACTACAACTGCACATCTGTATATTCCCCCCAAGCCTTTTGGATAATCTTGATGACAGGTCGGCACTATTTTGATCAACAGGTTCATTTATGAAAGAGAGACAGGCAGGATATGTTGGTTAATAATAGTATCAAAGTACGTAGAATGCTGGCCGGCCGGATTTGTTTGTGACACAATTTGTTTCAAGACAGAACGCCCACCTCAGCCAATAGATCGCCGCCATTTTTCAAACTTTATTTTAGCGGTTAGGGTTAGGACTCAGCAGCGCCGTGTCGCGGCGAAGTAATGACACTGCAGGTTTGACTTGTGCTCAGACGGGAGCAGCATCAGTATATTGGCATGAAATAAATGAATGAATAAAATCTATGCTGTTATGAAATGAAATTAATGTGGTTATTGCTCTCATTATTCAACTAGGAATACACCAACTGCTTATTTAGTTACTGGTTATACTCTGAATTCAAGTTTCTTGTACATTTCTGGTCCCGTGAAAAACTTGCATCCGGAATATTTTGAACTGTATAACTATGTTGAGATAATTGTCCTCTTTATGATCCTTAAGACTTTGTGACAGTGCATTTTCCAGCTTATGAGTTTTTGAAAACAATATATTGACAGTCAAGCCACAAACATAGTATATATACACACTGCCTTGTATAGTATTCAAACCCCTTGAACTTCCACATTTTGTCATGTTAAAACTTCAAAGTTAAAGTTGTTTTATTGGGACAATGGGTCATATTAACAGAATATTTACTGTCGTTGAGTTGTTCGGGTTTTTTTTAAACGGTGACGGAAAAATCTGAAGGCCATCTGTCATTTTGCCACGTGTCATTGTTTTGAAATTATGTGTCTCAGTCAAATCAGTCCGGCTGACATTCTACAGCGGTCACATGGCAAAAGGGACTTCCGCAAAGAGCCGGTAAAAATAATTGTTTGAGTCGGCATGGTTAAAGACGTGCACAGGACTGATTCATAGAGAGATCACCAATCCAGTGTCTGACTAGTCAAATCCCAAACCTGCTTTATTTATGTTTTATAGCCGCTAAATAGCTCAGGGTGCTACGTTCAGGTCCTGGTAAAGTCATGACTTGTTTTAAGGTTTTGTCAAAAGTAATATTTATGACTCTAGTTTTCACTTTGAACCAGTAATCGATGGCGTTGTCAGAGTCTGAACGAGTCTCCCTAGAGACTGCTCACTGTGTTATTTACAAAATCTGTAGGAGGAATCCTTGTCTTCTGCTTCTGCATCCTGCCATGGCTTTTCGTCAGAAAGATCTGCTGAAAGATTTTGAGAAGGAGTGGATCTAATATGTGAAAACGAGCAGTTTTTAGCTGCTGTTTGTGTGGATGGCACTCCGCTTGTCAAACAGATGGTCTAGTGCTGATTGTTTTCAATAAAATCGTATCAACTGCCTTTAGCTATCGACAGGCAGTTAAAAAAAAGTTGTTTTTTTCAGCATGTGAATTCAGGGGGCCCAGACAGATCAGATCAGATGTCATCTCTGACTGTCTTTATCATGGACATGGAAGAAACGAGTATCTCATGTTACTCCTCAGATATGACTGGATGATGTAAATGAATGACTGAATGCTGTAATGATGAGTGATTCGTAAATTGATTAAAGGGGTGGTTTGGCTTTTGTTTGAGTAACTTAACGTATGGATTTTCCATTCTTCAGTTGAAACCTTGTGATGTTGTGGAAATTGTGTAATGATAACTCACCATAAGTCTTTTGAAAATGTTGAACTGATCTACACTGTGCATCTGGGTTGACCTTATGTCACCCCTTAACAGGAAATGGATTTCCCATAATGAAATTTCACTGAAGTAAAACCAGGCTATGAGAGTCATTGACAGGCCTGTCTGAGTGGACTCACCAAGAGCTGTGGTGTGGAGATGCTGTAAATCTCTTGCCAATACCTTGGAGAGAGGATCTAGCTGTCTGCACTGTCACAACTGGTTGCAGATGATGCACATGGACAGATTCCCAAAACACACGAGACACAGTCTGTCCAGGATTAGACATAGAACTTTAGAAAATGAACGAGTGCGTGTGGTGATTTTTAATCGTAAACTTAAACAAATTCGCCTCTGATATCAGAGCTCCACTATAAAGTCTAACATATCACATTTGATTGTTCCACTAAAACCCAGTTGAAAGTGAGACATTAACCACCTGGAGGAGCCATGTGGGGGCCTATGGTCAGTGCAATGTGAGTTATAGTGACTTTCAATTACTGTCTGAGATCGTTTTCTGATTCATAGTCTAGTGCAGACTGGAAGTTCCCCCCATGCCCCCACCCCCACTTACTTTGGATGATCCACCCCTAGTTATTGTGTTACTGTTTCCGTAGCTCTTATGTTGTTATGGTGCAGTGTGTTATATCTTATATAAGACGTCTTCTTCTTCTGACTTACTACGTGATGAAATGACGTGATGAAATGATGAAAACATGTTGGTTTTCACCATGGATATCACATCATGGTGCGTTGCCTCAAACTTCCGACACAACTGGAACGCACCATTACTCGTGAAGTCATACTGAGCGCCTTGATTACATGAGTGGAGTTGAACCCAGGGATTATCCAGTCCCTTTGCTAAGGTACGGTTTCTATACACAGAGCCAAAGCTAAGGGCCTCAAACCGGGCCACAAAACATTGTTGCAGCCAATCAGCAATGGGGGCAATCACTTTCCCTCATACCCCCGCCAGAGCAACAACAGCATGATGGTAATGAAATGTGATATAATGAGATATCACCCTATTAACTCAGTGTAAACATATTTTTCTAAATACAGCAGAGCTCACAGCCTTTCTCCTAGAATTCTTCTCCATCTTCACCTCACATTGTTTCTCATGAGCACGATGTTCAGACCTCCTCGGTCATAGTTGTATTAGCTCCCTAACGCTAACCACCAGAGGTCACAGTCAGGGAATTAACTGTACAACAGGAGGATATACAAGTTACTATGAGCAGTTAGAATCTGATTGAAATTAACATTATCCACTGTGATCAGCTGAATTTTCTCTGGTGCCGTTCTGCCCCCTTTCATCTAGTGGTGCTCATCTACGCTGTACATTCTGGAGCAGGGGAGCAGCAATTTCAAGCAGCGATGGCAATATTTATGAAAGAGATTTCTACAAAGAGAAAAAAGAAAGACTTTGTGAAGTGGAGTCGGTGACAGATTTTATGAGAGTAACTCGTATGAATGTGCGGTTATCTCCCCTCCATTGATGACGGCTGCCCAGCTGTAGTAATCTGCTCCTCACACCATCCCTGTCCTGTCATTCAGATGCTGTCAGTAAGATGGAAATGCAGGTCTTATCTAACCTTCAAAGACATGATAGACAGCAGCCACAGCTGGCTGCTGAAAAAAGACAAAATCATTTTTACCACTATGTTATTTTAATGCAAAAACACGAGTATAAAAGATACTATTCAGTACTTCATTTTGTCTTTCACTCAAATCGTATCAGATTCAGGAACAGAGGTGTTGTTCAGGCTGGGCTTCACAATTAATGATATGTCAGGCACAGGAGCATGCGCTTTTTCATCACTGCTCTGCATATGACGGATGCAGGAAAACAGTCATGTAATGAAAAAAAAACAAAACCCCACGCACATTTATTATCAGTGTCCCACCTCTGCAGCACCGCAGAAAAGGAGATTTGTCCTTGATGAAGGGTCAAATCAGCTGTATTTGTGGAAAACTAATTGTCTCTTAAAAAAGACAACTAATATTCAAAATTAATTGCCATGTTGTCCCCAGAAATCATAGGTATAATTCTGATTCAAATAATTGAACAGAGATGATGTTGAAACCTAAATCTGTTGTGTTCATGAAACGGATGATGGGCATACTCCAGTTCCAGTCCAGTCAGCTGTTTGATTAAAAGAGCTTACGGAAAATAGCACAAAACAACTCACATAACCCGCTAAATGACAGGCTGTCACAAACAATTCAGTGTATTTATATTAATATAGAACCAATACGCCCTCTATGTAACTTGAATGGGGTTGCCATGGTAACAAACCCATCTCAAGCCCTACAGATACATTTTTTTTTAAATCCATTTCAGATCATTATTTTCCTGCCAGCAACTTTAGTCTTATCAACCTCATTTACAGACTCAGTAGGCAGCTGTTACTGTGAAAAAATCAGCTACTGAATGGACTGATGCTGCCTGCTCAGCATCAGATAAAAGCCAGACAATGCTAGCGGCTAACTGCTAAACACAATGAACATCGACAATCAGCCACATATTCTCCTCAGGGGTTTGAGGAATCTAAAGCATGAGCGGGGACGTTATAGTTGTGTTTTCCATGTGGTGAGGCACTAAAGCTGCTAAATTGTCAGTATGTTGTTTGTTCCGTCCAACACATTAATTTGCTTGTGCAGCCTCAGAGCTGCTTTCAGGGCTTTAGATCTGGTGGTGTTATGCTGCTCTTCAGCATCACAGGGCTGAAACTGTATCCTCTCTCATGTATTCACTGCCGGTGGCACCGAGGGGGAGCGGAGGCTGCAGAGTGCAAAGGCAACAGGAAACCAGGGCAATGATCCTCAAACTATTAATTCATCTTTTCCGATTGGAAATTCCTTCCTGAAAGAAGAGAAGCTCGATGTTCTGTCTTCAGGGACTTGTAAGAAGCGTTCTAAAGGATGAGGAGAAGGTGGGGGATGCTGTAAAAGAGGGAAGAAGAGGAAAGCGAATAGTTCTCTGCTCTGGGAGTTGTCTTAGAGATCAGTTTCTGAGAAGTGTGCTCTGGAGATATTTTATCGCCTCTATGTTTTTGTCTTCTGTAAACATTAGTTTTTATTTTCTGAATTCAGAAAAGACAGATCTTCCTTTTGCATTTTCATGAGATGAATGCCGGCCATTTTCTGTCTGTGTCTTTACATTGTAATTCATCTTATTCCCTATTTGTTCCCATGTCTTCATGTTTACACTGCGTACACTGTGTATGAAGGGTTACATGAATGTTGATGTCATGGAGCTGGGGAAACAGGATGTGGGCGAGTGTCAGGCCCGATTAAGCCCAGCAGCTCTCATTTCTTTGGCACCAACAAACCAGGAACTTCTGATGTGATATAAACAGTCATTTGGCCTTAGGATGAAGATTGTAGTCATCATCATAATTATCATTTTCATAATCAGACTTTGTCCATTTTATTTCTGTGGCCCACTCTGTTTTACACGTGAGACAGAAAAGCTAAATGTTATTTTAAATTATTCATTCCAGTTACGGGTCGTGGTTGTGCTGGAGATGTTCCAGCTTTCACTGTGGCTCTGGACGAATCACCAGCTCATCAGGGCCACATGAAGGACAGACAACCATTCACACTCACATTCACGCCTATGTGCAATTTACAGTGACCAATTAACCTCAGCATGCTTTTGGAGGAGGAAGGACCCACGCAGACACAGGGAGCGCATGCAAACTCCCCACAGAAAGATCCCAGGCCAAGGGAGAGAACCAGGAACCTTCTTACTATGAGGCAACAGTGCCAACCTCAAAAAGAAATTATGTGAAATTCCTGTGCTCTGCGACTGACAATATACAATGCAACAATGCCCAATGGTTCATATCATATCAACAGAGACATTTGCAGAAATGTTTAATGTAAAAAAAAAAAGGAAATATTAAATAAAAGTATGAATAAAATACAGTGTGTACACATCTAAATAACAGGCAAATAATACATGCACATACATGTATGGCAAAAAGTTATGGTGTTATATTTACAGTACAGTTTAGTTACAGTTATAGATCTGCTTTTATCAAGCATCTATTCAATTAAAAAAGAATAAGCAAAAATTCAGAAGAAGCATCATTCATTACAAATTGGCCCAGTAAGTTCTGAGCAAGCATCGCAGCATCACTGAACCTACATTTTATTTTCTTTTTTCATTTATTTTTTGCTGATTTATACAGCTTGATACTGAGGAATACAGCGATCACTGGGGAAGCCGCTCTGTCGTTTTCTTTAACCTCAAACTTCACTCAATATGGGGCTCAATATCAGAGTGAAAGTTAAATGTGTCTCCATTGGTGTCATATGGAAGCAGTATAAAATATTGATTTGTGTTTCCGTGTCTTAAAGGATTCATAATGAAAACATGACACACACACACACACACACACACACACACACACACACTGGCAGGATGGCTCTGTTATCAGAGGCAGCAGTGGCATTTGGTGTTTATTGCTATGTGGGTTTAATCAAAGGTGAGAAGATGGTATTTGTATTGATTGCTCTTTTAGAAGTCAAAACCACTTTAACAGCAGCTGTCTTTATTTAATTCCAATCTGTCCCCTTCGGCAGTGTGCGGTCTTTCCTGAGACCTCTAATAAGTGATGTCATGAGCCATCACAGCTACTGGTGGGAAGGCATTCCTCTGGGACAGTCCTTTCGCATCATTCGTGGTTAAACAGGGACTAGGAATGTCCTCTCCCTGGGCGCTTACTACCCAGTTCCCTTTGCAACAACCTCCAGACACATGATATATATACTGTATATGTAATATTTTTCGTTCTCTCTCTTGCTGTTTGCGTATGTGTGCGTGTGCGCATGCATTTTTTCATACATTTACACCAACATTGTTATGTAATGAAACCCATTGCCATGATCGTCTTTGCTATCTTGTCACATGATCAGGCGCACACAGACAAATTGTTTGCCTCAGCAGAGACCTTTTGTGAGCAGAAACAAAGCAACCCCCCTGCTGTTGACCACAAATTTGTGCACGCACTGATCGTCATTTTCCCAAATCCTAACAAAAGGAGGAAGCACGAAAGCAAACCAATTGATGTTCTCAATGGAAATCTTTGGGCATGAAAGGCAGTAAATTCTATGTTTTTTTTTTACTATTAAAGCACCAATTGTTGTGTTTAAGGATTTTTGATCAGCTCACTTGTGATTTTGAGTCTGCAGCAGATCTGCTTCTGGATATGTGATGATATGCGACCTTAGTTCAGGGTTACGCTCCATTCATGCAATCTATTTCTCCAGAAGACATGTGACTGCACTCACACCCACAAGGGCTACATGCGATAAACAACAGGCCACTTTGCGTTTATCTGAACATCAACAACTCTGGGGGGAAATGATATATTGTATGTGGAGGACTGTGTCACTCTGAGAAGCCAAGCATGCCAAAGTTCAAAAATACGCTTTGTCTGTGGCGTTGTTGTGACAAAGAGAATATTGTGTCACAACCACTGTGACATAAATGTCCGTCATGGAAGTGTATTAAAATTCACAAGGTTCAGTGGTCAGCGCTGGTTTTACAGACAAGATGACTGCTGAAGCTGAAGAAGCATCAACATACTTGGAGGCAGGGAGCAATGATGAGTCTTTCAATACAAAGGTTTAGTGCTCACAACGGATGAATCAGAAGTCATGTGTGCAACAAACAAACAAACAAAAATAATTACATTTGTTATAATGTCAAATATGTTTAATGTGTTTTCTATCCACAAATATCCATGTCAATAACAAGAATAAATGAAGACAAGAATAAACATTTTGAAGGCTTATATACAAGGAGGCTGGGGGGGGGGGGGGGGGGGATGGGGGGAGGAAA
>CAAKHB010001299.1:11003-40146 GCA_901007665.1 Aeoliscus strigatus
CAGAGGTTGATCTGCAAGAGCAAGTCATCCGACTGAGGAAACTGCACCACCTGCTGGAAGTAATTGCAACCTGCAGTACATTCCTGGGTTTGCCTTACGACCGCCTGTCCCTTCTCACACAGTAAGACATGTTCCATGAGCGCGTAGATATTGTGTCCTGTGAAAACGCGAGGCCTTTATAGTTTAGGCAAGGTTGGTGATGTGGAGAGAAAAAATATCCTGTTTATTATGAAGGTATGACCTGGGGTAAGGAGATAGGAAGCAGCAGGGCAGTGGGTGCTGTCGGAACCCAATGGCCCAACAGTTTTCTATCTCTTTTGCTTTACTCATCCTCATAGGTCCTGTCTGCAGCACTACAGAGCAAACCCATATGACGAGGAGCACAAGTTCAAACTGCAAATCAAACCTGCTTTGATCAGCCATGTCTACCAGACGTGAGGAACGCCACTGCTGCTCGCACACTGCTTGAACATGTCTGGAGACCTTCTTTCATCTTTTAGAAGTTCTTATGTTCTGTTCCTACTGTTTCACTCACATGGACTGTTTATTGTTTAGAAAGTGTGGTCATGTATAAATCTGCTCACACATCTACACTTGTTGATGTATATATCACTCCTGCTTGCATCTATCTATCTATTGCTCTTAGTATACTAGTATTCTGTAAAAACTGTTTAGACACTGTACGTTTTAGCTCATGTCCATCTGTCTGTCATGTACAAAGCCTGATGCCGTACTCGTTCGTCTCCTGTAGGGAGCAGCCGGTCACGTGGGGAGTCGACGTGTCCAGTGGACACGGTCCTCGTGAGGTCAGGACATCCTTACAGCTCAGTGACAGACCACAGGTAGACCATGGCATCTTTGAAGCAGGTGAGTTTATGCACGGCATGAAATGACACGTTCTATGTACAGCAGCACTGCTTCCAGAAAAGTATAACAAACGCTTTATTTATTTGTAGATTCCTCTAATGGATCAGTCAGCGGGGACAGTGAGGACCCTGTGTTCTTCTCCACTCTGGTGTCCTGCAGCCTTGTCAACTTCTCATGAATTTACAGTGTCTTTATCCAGTTGGATATAAACGGCAGCAAAAATTTCGCCTTTCCGTTCTATTTTCTAATACCTTCAGCTTCAATAAAACGTGTTTTTCTCATCACACATGCTGATGTTCCTCTGTTTAGGATGCAGTTGGAATGGATTCGAACACACAAAGTGCAGAGAAGACATAGGTGATCTATCACAGCAATGTTTGAGCAAGAAAATTCCAAAACAGCGATCCACACCGAGTGGTCTGAATTCTTCCAGGCTGAACCACTGTTTGTTACCGCAAACCCTGTATCCACATCAAATCGAGCATCATAATCATCATAAAATCTCTTCAGATACACTTTTTTTAAAATGTACACACGATCAGTTAAAGATTAAATGAACTTATCAATATATCTGTGTGTGTGTGAGTGTGTGTGTGTATTCATGCAGTGAGGTAAACATGTACACTCCTTTTCTAGTTCCGTCTCCGCAGCAGGAACATGAGGAAGATGGCACTGAGTAAAATGGAGAGCGTGCACACAGTGGGAACAACGATCTCGGTTACCATCTCCATGTGGCTGGTCAGGGGGTCTGAAAGACACACACACACACAATTTAACAACACGGGCATTGAACAGGAGTTAAAGACACTTTCCTCGTAAAGCGTGATGCTCGAGCACAGCAGTCAAAGGGTTAATTTTTCAGAACGCTCAATTATTGGATAACTACATCTTCTGTCTGACTGATAGTAAGCAGGAGGGATTCCTTACCATGTATAAGTCTTAGAATATTGGCAGCAGTACTCCGCTGTTCCTCTAATAAAAAAAGAGACATGACTCAGGGTTGATTAACGCCACTTAACCCTTTGAGAACTGCATGCATCTGTTTGGGAATATTTCAAAAAGCAGAATTTGTTCTGCAAAAATGTTACAGTTTGTTTCTTTTCTAGTCACTATTAGTAACGTAGTTAATACATTAACCTGTATTGGCATCTTTATATGTAGGTACCATACACCAGGGAGCCATTGTAACACCATCGAACTGAGCTGTCTGAATGTGTGGAAAAAAAATTATGATTTAAAAAAAAATATATGTTTTCAAGGATCTCGTTTCTGGAATGTGATTTTAGTTTTAGTTTTAGTAATTGCATCGGTATCAGGACGTTTGCTTAATGGTTAATACTGCTTTATGAAATACTCCATCGGCAGAATCCCACAGATAAGAAACTGTATGTAAATAAAATAGATGCACACTACATACAAAGAGTATGTTTGTGTCACCATGTCTCATTTGGGACATTTAAAACCACACAAGCACAAAACAACAAAAAAAACCAGACGACATGTACCCCCACGTTCTAAACTTCATCATGCACTGGCCAAACCCTTGGCATTTCTGCATGTTCCTTCGATTTTCTTCTAGCTGGAGGGGCAAACAAAAAAGATATCTCAGATATTCAGCTACAGATTTTGTGAGCCAGGTTTTGTATTTGCAGCGCTGTTGGACTATTAATTGTGTTCTGAAGTGCTTAAAGAACACAAAGAAGCAACACATTCAAATCGTTTTGTATTATTCTTTTACTGACTTTCTGGAGGTTTTCTTTTTCTTCTTCTTCTTTTTTTGGGATATTTCGGTCAGAATCTTTATTTGTTTACCCCAGCTAGTTGTTTACATCTGATCATACTGTCGAGGATGGAACAGACAAACTGACCTGCAGCGAGCAGCTGGTTGCTAGAGGAGCAGGTCTCAACGGCCTTCCTCCTCCAGTTCTCCACCTGTCAAACGCAACGCAGAGACACATTACAGGATCCCCAGACCTCTGGACGACCACAGGAACTATTTCTGTCAAGTTGCCTAACTAACAGTAGGCAGACATGTATGTTTTAACTACAACAGGATGACATAGTGGGATGCACCTGACCTGAGTTGTGACAGTTCAGAGCTGTAATGCAAAACTGAAACTACACTTTTTACTTTTTTTTCTATCTTTGATGTAAATGGGACTTGTCTCGTTTTGCTTGGCTTGAAACAGGCTCAGACTTGTTCCCACCTTATGTGTATGACAATGACACTAAACATACCTCTCTCTGATTGGGAAATCCATTGGAGCTGATGATGCGTTTGTAGAACTGCACCGACGCTTTGGGATAACGGGGCTTGTTCTTGTCCCGGAAGTCCACATAATACAGGCCGAAGCGCTCAGAGTAGCCTTCATCCCACTCAAACTTGTCCAGCAGAGACCATGCAGTGTAGCCTTTGACATTGACTCCATCTTTGATCGCTGAGGGGCACCACCAATGAGAAATGACCATAACAATGAACAACCACTGAAAAGCACAGGAGCTCCTGCTGAGAGATCATTCACCTTTTAGCATCTCATTGATGTAGTCTTTATAATACTGTATCCGCCAGTCATCACACAGCTCCGTGCATAACATCTTCTCAGAGACGCCGTTCTCAGTCACATAAATCATTGGGTTTCCATACTGAGTCTGTCAGGGGAAGAAATCAGTGTTATGAGCCGTACGTTGCCTTTAGCACCTCCGAGTCGGAGCGTACTAATATCCTCTCATGTATCTGCATACATTTAAACCAGCCTGCTGTGCATCTTTTATTACAATGCGCCATGAGTCACCTTCACAAAATTGAGCAGACGTCTAAAACCCCACGGCACCGAGTAGAGCCACTCAGACCCGGGGTCAGGCCACTGCGGGTCGACCAGCTCGGCCAGATCCCGGTCGGTGAAGTAGCTGCTGCTGCTACGGCCCGATGGGTAGTTCTTCTGGGTGATGTAACGAGTAGTGAAGTGACCGATGCCGAGGAAGTCGCAAGTACCCTTGATGTAGCTCTTCTCTTGGGGGGAAAATGTGGGCAATCGAGACGTCCCCAGACCCTGCTGGACGCTCTTCCTTCCTGCACACACAGTCACTTGTTAACAACTGATTGCCTCTTCAGATGGCCGGTTCATAGTTAAGGGTGTCTGCAATATTACTTATATCCTAATCGGAAAGGTTTGGCGTGCAACGATGCGGGACACACATGTTTACGTGTGGAATTATCTGGGGTTGTGTGCTATGACTCCGTCACATTAATGCGAGAACGGTTTCCAAGAAAATCTCCAAAAACAACACATTTGCCAGCCATAGGAAATGAGCGGCAGAACACACTACGTGACTTGTGTGAAATCAGATGGAGGAGGTTTCTTAAGCTGTGACCCGTGGACCCGGACGGGGACACTCCACAAAGTATGAGGGACCACTGTCCACTATGACTACTAATGATGACTCCACCCACATACACCATATATCTATGCATTCGCGGAATTAAAATAGGTCAACGAGGGATTTTCTAGTTTGACTTGCCGATGAAGTCTTTCATCACTTGAGGGTAATCTCCGTGAAAGATTGGTGTGGCAAACCAGCCCAGGTAGAACTGAACGTATCTCTCAGCCGCCTCGATGTCTTTCTGGTTGCTGATGTCCACCGGTTCTCCCCAGTCTCCAGATAAAGAGATGCCAACCAGACCTGCAAATGTGAGCAGATGCTCTCAACACTCAGATCGACATTGCTGTTAAGAAGCACCGTTACGCCTGTTAGGTGACCACATACAAACAATGGGAGTGTCTCAACAGTCAGTAAGGTCGGTGTGATCACGGCAGCCACAAATATCCTCACGTTGTGGAAAATTACATCACGACCAGATTCTTAAAGGTTTGTATTTAAGAAATGGCAGAAATAATCTAACAAACAGATGTTGGCGAGAATGAATAATGACAGTGAGGCAAAGAAGGGGCCGTGGGACCTTTTTTTTTAGAATATTTCTGAATATTTTTACTGTATGAATGACTCTTTATTGGTATTTATATACAGGTACCACTTTTTTGTTGTTTTGTTGTGGAATTGTATGGTTGAGTTGTGTAAATTAAGAGTTAAATGATATAAACATATTAATATGTAATGTACATTACGTATACAACCTTAACAGTGACATGAACATAAATCTGTAGATAGATGTGTTTGACATTGGTGTTGATTTACTTTGACACTCCTTTATAGAAGCCTTTATGGTTATTAGAATTCAAGGATTCGTACCTTTCTGTTTTGCCCTCCACTGTGTATCGTAAGAGTGCCAGACCTTTGCATGTGCCTATGAAAGACACGTGCACATCACTGACGTTTCTCCTCCAAATGGCTGTTAATGCTGGACGTGATGGACACGTCTGCAGTCTCCCACCTTAATAATGTGATGCGCAGCTCGATATGCTCCAGTTCCTCTGAGCCTCAGTCCGGGAGCATGCTCGCCTGTTTCATAGCCTTCGACCGCTGCAGACTGTGAGGGTGATCTGAGGTCAGCGTCCACACGTTCACTGCTAGATATGAAATATCGGATGTTTGCGTACCCATGGATTGTTGAAAGTGATCCAGTACTTCACTCGGTTCCCAAATCTTTCAAAGCACAGGTTGGCAAAGTCATTGAAATAATTGACCATGCTTATATTGTGCCATCCACCGTATTTCTCTTGTAGAACCTAGAAACACACAGCAAACCAGCTCAGTAGTTACTTACGTGCTGCTTTATTGTGTAAAGTGTCAGTCCATGTGTTGTGAACCAACCTGAGGGAGATCCCAGTGATAGAGGGTGACGATGGGAGTGATCTTGTTCTCCAGCAGGTGGTCGATCAGGTCATCGTAGTACTTCACTCCTTTCTCGTTTACATGATCAGCTGTCGTTAAAGATGAAGACATCCCAGCTTCAGAAACGGACAAGGTGATGTGACAGAAAGAGCCGGAATGAGCATGAGCTTACACTTGATGCCAGTGGGAATCAGTCGAGGCCAGGAGATGGAGAAGCGATAGTGGTTGAGCTTCAGCTCCCTCATCAAAGACACGTCGTCCTGTGTAACAGTCAAATATTTACATCAGATTTGGTCTCCATACTCCGGTGCGCCTCCCCCCCACCACACACCTTCATTTTGTAGTATCCCTCACAGGAGGCGTCCCCGGTCTCATTTTGTTGGATTTTGCCTTTCTTATGACTGAACACATCCCAGATGCTCAGTCCTTTTCCATCTTTGTCCCAGGCTCCTTCTGTTTGATACGCTGAACTGCCGGCACCCCACGAAAATCCTAATGAATGCAACGTGAAGAAGTCAGATGACCTGCTCTCCAGTGGGGCACGATACAGTGCCTGCTATTGCTCATTTATTCAAAAACAGAATTCCACTGAGGACTCATACCAGCTGGAAAAGTGCCATAATAGAAGGAGCCGTGGTCGTTCTTTGTCCAGTCGAAGTCCTCAGTCGCAGACACACACAGCACCAACATAAACACATGGCACACACTGAGTGCACAGCGGGGCAGCATGGTACAGTCTGCAGCGCAGTCGCTTTCAGCTCCACTTCTGCACTGACGTCTGCACACAAACAGTATATGCATACACGTTTTGAAAAAAACCCCGGACTGAATAACCACAAAAAGCAAATAAAATAGAAGAATATCATCCAAATGAACTGGCTTTAAACAATGTGGAAAGCATCTAATATGATGGACAGCGAGGGGGTTCCTGCATCCCTAATGCCCCCATTCAAACTCAATGGAGTGTGAGCTGAACTTGCTGAGGCTGACAAAACTCATACAACTATGATTTCACATCTGTAAGCAGAGTTAGAGAGGTTGATATGTTTACAGTGCACAATCACATGACAAAAGGGTCAGTTGCTCCACAGTTGATCATCATTTAACTCGTGCGAGGAAATAAATGATGTTTTATAACCATGTTTCAATATTTTTATTACATGATTATATTTATAATATTTCACTGTTTACACCCCAAGTGCTGATGAGCTCATTTCAATCTATCAGTTTGAGTCCCTTAACATCCTGCAATTAGTCAGCGTATAGGATCTACTCACATTGTGCCAAAGCAGCAATTCCAAACTTTAAAGTTTCAATAACACAACACATGGCATACCTTGCAACTTATGCATAGCAGTTAAAATCAACGTAAGAGCTTAAATAATGCAAACGCATTCCAATCCCACTGTAAAATGAGATTGACTAACATTCATAACAAAATGTCCAATTACCTGAGTATTTTACGAAGAGGTCATTTATAGCAGGTGTGCATGAGCTCAAGCCCCCGGCTGAATGGGGGCACTCGTGGAACCGCGGTCCGTGTAGAAAGCTGTACTGATGCAACCCCTATTGTCCCCCTGGCTGTTGTGGCACCCTTCTCCAGAGCGGTCGCTGCTGAAAGCTGGTCTTATTGTGAGCCTCACTGCATTGTTTTAACTGTTTAGAAAATGCTGAATGGTTTGCTGGTGGAAAGTGTTTGCACTGCATTTACCCATTCACCTCCGTTAGGTGAGGACAGAGATGTAACATCGATATTCCTGAGAATGAACAGGACCAAAAATGCCTTTGAACTGAGGATTTATTACATCTGATAAACATTGGCTACTCATGTAAATAACCATTCATGTTGTTTTTAAAGCAGGAAAATTAGAACATTTTCAAATATCCAAAGGAAAAAAAAGAAACATACAAAAAGTTTGCTTTGTGCTTCTTACAGTTTCTTATATGGCCCAGCCATACAGCTCCATGCTAACAGGCACATCTCGACTGACTCGCTGCTCAGCTTGTGGTTCGTCAAATGCAACTATATGTGCACAACTATAAGCACCTAATTACTCTGTCGTAGCTCAGTGCTACAATTTTCACAACATTTGGAACATGAATCCTATCGACTTCAAATCCTGATGACAAAAGCCTTTCGGCAGAGGACAGGTTAATGTTACCACCACATATCTACACATCTACTACACACCTCTTTGAAATAAATAAATGTGATAGGTGATGTTACAAAACAGGTAAACATATGAACAACTGGTGCTACTCTGAAAGCTCCATGGCACACGCAGTACGCGAGAATTTCAGTAATTGTCTTCCTCGTCTGCCTCAGGCACGAGCTCATTGTCGTTATCCCCATCGTCCTCTTCATCTTCGTCCTCATCGTCATCTTCTTCTTCCTCCTCCTCCTCCTCCTCCATGTCATAATCTACAGCAGCATTCAGTAGCAGTTTGGTGCAATTGATCTTGTTCTCATCGTCAAGGTTGACGTGAACCTAAAAAATAAATAGAAACACAGTGCAAATGCACTGTCAACTATAACAAACCGATCAGAAAATGGGTTTAAATAGCATGACACTGCATTTTCTATCTATCTATATCTGTTTTAACAAACCTTCTCCCTTTAATTCATGGCAATTCTTACATCCCACATTGTCTTGCCCTGTATATAGATTTTTGTTGTTTTACTTGTGTTTATCCCTTGTTAGGTGACCTTGTGTATCCAGAAAGGTGCCTTTAAATTAAATGTATTACTACTAATAATAATGATATATCAGCGTTGGCATGTTTCTGACACGTGTATACTGCACAGTGGAAGGCATCCAATTTCTGCATCAAAAAGTAGATGATTAAATCTTCAAAAATCAATTTAATTCCCTAAACAACATACTGTAAAACAACAAAAAATAACCTCTAAATAGCTTTGTCCATGTTGTAAATTTTGATGACATATACATTTAAATATTTGAAATTTCAAAAACTAAATGTAAACAGCCATTTGGTTTATGTCTATATTAGTCAACAGTTGCAGTATCATTCAATGAGAATGGCTGTGTGCCTTTCTAAATTCAGTATTGTCAGGAAATGGCAGGAAGTTAATCTGAGTATCTTCATGTGTGATATTGTGGAGTCTGTGGTCCAGTACCTCAGCTTCTGGAGATGAACATTCAGAGGCTCCTTCAACTGTCTGAGCATTGATGATGGATTTCAATGCTCCTTCCTCAAACTAAAACAAAGTGAGCATATAGTTTTTTTTACATGAAGCAAAAAATGAATATAAAAGCATATAGTAGCAAATAGTCAAAAAAACTGTGTTTCTCACCTTTAATCTGTTCAGCTGGTCCTGGAGCATGACTTTGATTTTGAGGAGAGTCTCCTCTTCCTTCTTTAACTCCTGCAGACGACTGAGCATCTTTACTGCCTCGGCTTCATAGAACCATTCCTTAAAACTTCAGATCAATAAAACATCAATTCTTGCAATCCAGACATTTTTAGATTCGTTTACAGCTGTCAGACAGTGCAACAATGTCGAACAACGACAATGCAGTTCATGGTAAAGATCGATGTCATCGGGTGATCACATCTGATTTTGAACCGATCACCCCTTAACCGCGACAGAACAGCAAAATGGTGTTAAAAGAAAAAAAACATATTGAATGTAGGCTAGCTGCTACAAATAGATTTGCCCGAATAGCGGTAAGTTACCTAAAATAATATTTTATTACCACACGGAGGAGTAAAAACACTTTTGAGTCTTACCTCTGCTTAAAATTAAAATTAGAGCAGCATAGCATAGAAAAAAGAAAGTACGTGCTCCTGCAGTTTTTCAATGTTAGTAGCTTGACGTTTATTATTTTGCATAGCAGCCGAGCTGCTACAGTTTACTTCCGGTGATGACGCACCGACATCCGGAAGTAGTGCACCTTCGTGGTCGTTGGAAATTTTCGACTTGTGTGATGTATAGAACAAGACGGACAAACGTGTACATGTAAATTCATCCAAAGTAGACTCGTGATAGGATGACTGTATGACTGTTATTTTTTTCAAAACATTTTTTCCACAAACATCAAACAGCATAAAACGCTGCGACAGCTTTATGTTGGTTACTTTCACGGAAGATATATCTTCACCTGAAATTTAAACCGTCGTTCATATAATTCTAATTAACGGTCAAAAAACATTAACATAGATTTATACTATATATATATACTTATATTTCTTCTGTAAATGTGGTTTAGAACATATACCACAACGCGCATATCGAACCCATTCCTTTTGACTTTCCAAATTACAAGAAGCACATAAAGGCAGCATCACTATGTACACAATGGCGACATCTCGTGGTCAGCTAGCATGTAGCATCTTGACCCCTGTTTGTTTACTGTAAGAAAACCTGGCGGCGAGATGGATGGATCGTAAGTGTGTCTAGTGGCGTCACAAAAGTGTGTCGTGTGTCTGCACAAGAATATGGTGGTTAACGCTAACCATAACTAGTTAAGCAGCTCGATACTTACTCAGTTCAATCCAGTGGACATACGTTAAAAGTTAGCCAGCAGCTATTAAACAGCAGTTTCTTTCTTCTCGACTATCAAGCCTCTTTTGCAGAAGAAAGGTTTGAAGTGGCAGGTGTCAACTTTACGGCATTAGAAAGACTGACGTTAATTTGTAACAAATGTAGTTCACGGTGTTAGCTTCCCTCATAAACCATTAGGGTCACACTATTGGGGGCCAAATAGACCTAAAGAGTTCGGTCTGCTAAAGCTAACACTTCAGCTCACAAGTGGAAATGAGTGAATGTGTTAAGTGCAGGATGGTTAAATTTGCCTTTCGTGCTGGCGTGACCTCGTTTATTTTGTCATTAGCGATTCCAAAAGTAAATGACACACCATCACCAGTGGTTTGCATTGCAAACATGCTTTGGAAATAACCTTAATTGTGGAAAGTATGATGCAGGGCTTGTTTTCTGGTTACAGAACACTTCCATGTATGCTGGGCTTGCCAGTGACTGAGCAGCCCCCATGCTTATCCAAGTATCTCAGCAGCACAAGAAAATATTTAAGTGTTATACATTACCTGCAAAGTATGCAAGCCCCCCACCCCCTTAAATCTGCCAACGCTCCATTACATTGAAAGAAGTCACAAAGATAAAGAAGTCAGTTAAAACTTAAATAAATCACAGATGGGACTCATTGACGTGAACAAGATCTGAAACTGCTCTTAATCAGTCACCAAAAATGTTAGAAGAGCCCATTAGGTTCTTTATAGGATTCCTTGACTAAGTCCAACCAGATGTGTGCATCGATAATCACAGCACACAGACACGACTGGAGACCAACAATGAAGCTCGGCCAAACGCTTCACACACTGCTGTAACTGATGTAGTTTCCTCAGATTTCTAACCAGATGCCTTCCTTTGCTGTGCAAGACAGAACAGGTCATTACCATGTGGTGCAACATGAATTTCTTACCAGCATCTTTGAAATATGTTGCATAGACAGCAACTTGTCCAACAAACAAGAAAACATTTAGACCACTTTCATAGAATTGTATTATTCTGAACCACTGCATACATAATACCCACAAAATCGAGTTATTCATTTGACTGTCATTATTGGCGATCTAGGCGCATAATGTCACCGTAAATTATAGTAGTGAGACCATGTTCATGTTTTTGCTCTCCCTGTAAGATGTTCTGTCATCGTCACTGTGCCGATAAGTGTGTAAGCTTGTGGTTGTATTCTGTCTTGTCCGCACACAGGTGAGCTGCAGAAGCTGTCCTTGGTCATGGCGACACCTTCAGAAAGCCAGATGACACACAGCAGCACAACCTACTGGAGGATTCAAGTTAGTGTGTCCTTTGTCTCTCTTCCAGGTTTTACAGCGAACATTTTCATGAATGCAACTTCAATATTTGTAAATTTACACGTTTTAATGGTCATTTTGATGGTTGGTTTTATTATGCGATTCTTTAGTCATTTATACTCAGACTTGTTCCTCATATCTATTTTTCACTTTTCACTTTAACCTAATACAACAAACACCACATTTTGCATTTAAATCTTAACCAATTGGTGAGTTCATTATGAAGGGAATGTTTCTGGATCCTCCATTGACCATGAAAAACCTAAAAATATGTTCTTCGTTCCCAAATCTAAAATATTCCATGTTCTTTGTCACGTGAACAATCAAACAGGCGTGTTTCTCATGAATTACTTTACTTTGGTGTTTTTCTATTACTGAGGGAAATTGTTAAGGAAGTAGTCAAGAGTGGAATGCATTCAATTTGTGTTGTTCGACTTAAGTGTTCATTACGGCGCTGTACATTTGCCGTGTTGTGGTGTGCGACCATGTACAAGAACATTATTGTTTTGGGAGCCAAGTACTGGCTCAGCTCAGCCTTGGGAGACTGAAACTGGAGCTGTGTGTCAGTGTATTAGAGACCTTAAGGATTTGGGGGTCAGACGAAAAGGTGCTCCGGGGCCTGCGCCCCACTATCGCAGCTGCCAACCTCTCAGCACAGTCATGAGAGGCCCCACTGTGGCATGGGGGTTTTACTGCGAGGCTGGCTTCAGCAGCTCGGAGGTGGCTAATACTGCACAGTTATCACTCTGCTCCTTTAGAGCCACAGTTGCTTTCTTCTTGTCATCACAGACTCTGATGCTGCTACGATGCACCGTCTTCCCAATCCCAGCTCCCTTGGCAGGGGTTGAGGATCGAGCTGAGGCCTGGTGGCAGCTGAGGCTGGGACTCAATCACCCTATGTGCCGCTGTGAGTGGCGCTCCGCTATGCTTGCGTCCGTGTTTGAAGGTGCTCCCACAGTCTGTGGAATGCAGGGCTGGGCGTGTTGGGAGAGGGGCCTCCTGAAAGGGAGAGGAGGAAAGGAGGCGGGTGATGCAGGAGGGGGTGTGGGGGGGGTGACCTTTGATGAGCAGTGCAATAGGGCCAGTAAAACAGAATCTATGAGCATCATAATATTAGAGGGATGAAAGATAAGAGAGGGAGGGAAGAGGATAGACATTGTACGTTGATACCAAACCTGTGGAAGCCAGCGGAGCTGATCCCAGCTACATCACATGTTGTTCTGCATTCTTGAGGACAACCAAATTACAACCGGCATTTCTGCTGATTTCAGAAATAAGGCACTATGGCTTGTGAGAACAACAGGACATGGGTTTAGGAGGTATGGCTGTGATTCAAAAAAAAAACCCGTCACCCTTGTATGAGTTGTTATTGCTGCAGCGATGTGCTGGAGGTCATAGAAGTTGATGTGAAAGGTGGGGGTGGCGGCTCCAGGATGTTGTCTCTTAAGTGTTACAGTGATGTGGTCGGAGGCCTCGGGCGCCTATGAAAGGAAAGGCTCATGTGATGCTAGAGCCTTTGTTTCTAAGGAACTACCTCAGCCTTTACATATCCTGTTCCGAACTCCCACACACACACTTATTCATGTGTTTTGGCACGCACACGCACTGCGACAAATGTAGCAGAGCGCACTCGTTGCAATCATCACGTACAAAGAGCCAGAGAAATATGTGTGCGCGTGCGCTGATGCATGTTTGTTAAATGCACATGATGAGCCTGTAGAAATACAAGATTTAAAAAAAAAAAAAAATCTGCTGTGTCTTCATTTCTGGAGAAGAATTCAACATGTGAAGGTGTAGAATAATGACCTGCATTACTTCAGTCCTTCATAGATTCAACATTTAAACGCACTACACCAGCCATGACCTGAGTCCCGGTGGGCAGTCTGTCACTGGATCACAGAGGATGATTGATAACAGTGATTAGAACTGTGGTATTTTCCACAGTGCTGTTTTTGTCTATCAACGCTGTGTGTGTGTGCGTGCGTACGTAGCCCGGTCCCCACGTTAGCTACGGCGCTGCCCTCCAGTAAGCGTAGTGAAGCCAAGCAGCACTCCATGCATCTGGAAACACTGATCATTGTTGCCATCAGCATTTTATTTTCTGAAAACACTTATAGAGACACTTTTTGTTCAGTCCACCAGCTTAGGAAACCACATGTAAAGGTTAAACTAACCTCTCCGGCGGGGTAAATGCCTGTTTAGTCCAATAGTGAAGGATGCACATGTTTTGAGGTCGCTGAAGTGGAAAAGCAGTGACACAGACTGGTGGTTGTTTGGTAGGACCAAGGATGCCTGGAAAACTGAAAAGAGGCTGAAAGCACTGGCAGATCCTGGATGTCACATTGGAAGGCAACCCAATGTAACCACAGTAGAAGGCCAATGATTTCAGTTGAGCTAAATGGAGTGAGCTTCTCTCTGTTGCAGCCCGGTGAATGCCTCTGATCACGGCATGAGGTTTGGGCCCTGATACAATGTGGTTTGGTCAGGGATAGCAGGAGGGAGTTTGGGACCGGGGCTGAGATGAAATCCTCTGTCACAGCTGAAATCTGTAAACTAATTGACCACCCATACAGAGCATTCCTGGTCTTTTGGCTTTTCTCTCTTTCTCTCGAGAGCAACCGGCAGACCCAGAACTCGAGTACCTCCACCAGGCTCAGCCCTATGACTGTTGTGATTAATTACATTTTCCTTTTTCCTCTCTCCCTCGCTCTCTCCCCCCCTTCCTTTCTTGCTTGCTCTTTTTCTCTCCTGAGCCTCATGTATTGCTGGTTAGTTCACCTCCCTAGGTGCCCTAAGTTAAACATCCTTGTAATGTCAGAGCAGCCAGAAGGAAATCCACTGTTTTCCTTTTCTGCTGTTGTCTTTTCATAATGATTCATTATTAGCATGTCTGCCCGATCATTTTTCTCCTTGGGTAAGGCCTTTCAGTCTCAAATATCTCGCTGCAAAATGTGTTGAAAGATGCTTTGGAATAAGATTTAACTAAACAAATCTTTTCCACTCTATCCGGCACCACCTACAGAGAGAATAAATGACGATCAGGTTCACTACGTGAGTGGGAAGTGGAAGCACTGACGCCAGGAACAAAGGTGAAATGATAACGGAAGGTTGGAGTCAGCCCACGAGGACTGGTTGTGTGATCAGCACATTGTATTTGTCTGAGTGGAACCACTGCATGTGTCATTTCAATTCCCGTTTGATATATTTGGATGATTAGGATTCTTTTTCTTGTCAGGTTCCGAGTCATTTGCGGGTGTGGTGTTGGAAGACTCTTTTCATTCCATGTAAAGCATATATGGACTACAGAGCTTGGTCCAGTCTTCACATTCTTCCGGAAGTCAGTGTTTCATCCCGAATAACCTACTTTCAGGCCGGGTGCCTAGTAGACCTAGTCTGTCCTCAACAATATCTACAGCTCAATAATCACCATGTTCAATCTGTGTGTGTTTACACTACGAGGAAGCCTCCATGTCTGCACAGTGAGGAAAATCAAGCCATTATGGAAAATACCTTAAACCCACTGTTTGCAAGAATTGATTGTATAGACGTTTGAAAAATACCTCACCAAACAGTTTCCTAATGAGGTTGTGGTCTTAATTGCTAGGTGCAATACAGCACGTGTTCATTTTGTAAATCACGGCCCCATTTAGAGTGAAACAGATTATAAAGCAGGGTAGGCTTTAGGGTGGGGTTACCTTGTGATTAGTTGCTTCCACGGTGACCTGTCAATCAGGAGAAAGGCGTAGCAGTGTGTATCCATGGCAAATGTGGTCATTAGCCAAAATGACACAGTGGAGACTTCAAAACTGTTCTGCACAAACCAGCGGGTGACTTCATGGTGAGCAACAACCACGTATTTCCTCGGTGTACAGTGAACAGCAAAGGCAGCACAAGCTGATACGCGCAAATTAGAGTACCGGTATGTGTGTTTGCAGCAGAAAGCTATTCAAACCTAAATGATTGGATCATGTTTGTGTTTCGTGAGGTGATGCCAGCTGAGGGGATGACAGGCTAACGCTAATGGAGACACAAAGCCGAGCAGGCCCATTGGTGAGAGGAATGTGTGAACACGGTGGCAAAACCGTCTCTTAACAGGCACTTCCACAGTGAGGTCTCGCACCCGCAGCCCAAGTGCAACCCCAGGGAAGACGCAGCTGTGTGTGAACGCCGGAGCGCCGGCGCTGCTCGCTTTGATCGGCCGACATGAGAGCAGCCCTGATCGCTGTGAACACCACCCATCTTGTCTGATATTCCGCGTGCACAAACTGAGACATTCCAGACGTGTGAACTGCCCGTGACAAATGATCGTCCGCTGGGTTTTCAACTTTCAAATGCTGTGGCCTTCTTGGCACCATGAAGAGGGTCTTGGGGGAGAGTTTTCCGGTTATCCAGCTTCAGTAACTGGCACCACAGAATGTGGACAGGTCCTGGTGTGGTTTATTATGTGAGAGGGAGCCTCCAGGGGGTACTCTCAGAGCGCTGACAGGACTGTGGGGGTTTAGGTGTCATTTATTTGACTGTTGACTGAATTAAAACAACTTTACAAAGTTGGCATCAGCCATAAGCCTGAGAAGTGACACTAACATTTATTACTGACAGATTAGTCACTGCGTATTAGTGGATGATGTTGGTTTTGGACTCTAGCTCTTGTAGGATTTTGTTTAAGGCTGCGTGAAATCTCTCTCTTTTTTTACAATTAACATCTCAGGTCTTGAGCGTGTTCAGTGTTTTGAAAAAGTCCTAGAGGTCCACTGAATCTCTCCTGCTCATTAAACGGGCAAAATGTGTGATTGTGTGTGTGATTCTACTGCTTCCTGTCATTTCCCTGCTCAGACACTGTCCTCCATCCTTCAAACTCCCTCTAAATCCTGAAACTTTTGCGTACTACCGTCCAAAGTAATCCAGCTGAAGCAAACGAAAAAATACGTCCACAAGGGACATATGAGTTCTCCAACGAACTGACGATATTTGGCAGTACTAAACAGAAAGAACTGGAGTGAAAATACACAGTATATTTTCACTCCTTTCAATTCCAAAGTCAGTGTTTTTGTAGGACTTGCCTCAGGCAACTGTATCGCTCATTTCGTTTTTTGTTTTTTTTTAAACAATAATGTTCTTATGTCAACCAAATTCATGTCAGCACCGAGACCATTCGGAAGAACAATTTAAGCCTGGGAACACTGTCGCCAGGAAGCTTTTTTCTACACTGATGCATTAGTCTCTCCTTAGTCTTGGATTAGGTGGCCTGATAGACGGTGAAGTCATTGTCCCCTCTGTGCTTGTAACTGTAATTACTGCTCAAGAAAGACAGCAGCAGTTTTCACAAGGATGTTTACAAGACCCTAAGTACTGTGGGTACAGACTGTATGTGGACGCCTGCATATGTTTTTATGCACTGTTGGGCCCATGGTAATAGTAAATGTCATGTGTGACCATCTGTGTCATGTCTAAGACACTGTCTAATTGAAAAACAGCAGACACACCCATTTGGAGGAAAAGGTCCCTTTTCTGATTCTGGATTTCTTAATGTCATTTTTTACTTAATTTTCTTTATTACTTAGAAAACAGACAGTTTTCTCCATGCTTAACTTTTAATCACCTTATCCGTATCCTTAGTATAATTTTCCATTTCTGGGTTTTGTGTTTGTGGCTGGGCTGCTCCATGAATTCATCATGTTATCCAATAGCATTTGACTTTATGTGAGCAACCCAGTGAGAACAAAACCATCATGAGACTCAGACCCAGATATATCATTATAATCTCTGGCTGGTTTAGTTTCCAAAAAAGTATGACAACTTTAATGGGGATTGTAAGGTACAGTAGTCACTGAATCTGTAGGAATCAGTTTCCTTAATGGTCACGTTATTTACTGAGTTATGACAAGTGGTGTTTCTGATAAATATTACATATACTGAATATTAGGAGCACCGCTCAGAATGACTCAGTACCCTCAAATAACCTCCAGTAGGTCTCTTGTCGAATCCCAGACTGTCATTGTGATCCTTATTGCACTCTGGTGCAAGCAGAACAGCGGTTGATGAACATTGTGGCTTATTTCTGATAGAATGCATGTGTTGTAGCTGCTTCCTGCCTGTTGACAATGACATACAAATCCCATAGCATTGCTGTCTGCTCACTGCAACCAGAGGGGCACTCAGGCTTCAACCGCGGAAAAACACACAAATGGAAAGAGTTTGAAATTCCGAAGCAATTCATGGTTATTTTGTTTTACACAATCAATTAATTTGACGATTATTTTGTGAATTAATTGTTTAGTGTCATGTCAAGAAAGAGCAAACTTTACATGAGGAAAAGAAGAAGAAATGTTTGAAGTGGTGGGTTCAGCTTTGTTTCTCCTAGTTGGAGAATGTGAAGTGGTCTCACACGGCTCTGCGTTATATTATAGGAGCAGGCAGGAAGTGTTGTGGAGGGGCTGTGAGGGCGTCGCTAGGCAACAGGGTGGGCAACTTGGCGTAATGAGTGCAGGGCTCAGGAGCTGTCTGCTCAGTGTTCCAGGTCCTGACAAGAACAGACAGGCTGGCCTGGGACAGCCTGCATGGAGCTGCCACCACGGCCACCTGCTCACAGCAATCATCACCAGCGCTCCAGCCAGCCACCGATACAGCATACAGACCCAATTAAGAGCTCTGCATGTCCCCCTCCAGCCAGCCATCACTAACACTACAGCAAGTCTGACAAGGCTGCCTTTTTTCCCCGTAGCAAATCTCTAATTAACAACATTGGTAGTGGTGAAGCTGCGTTGCACCGAGCTGCTGAAAAGGGCTGGGACACTGCTCGGGTAATCAGCTTAAACACAGGTTTATTTCCTGCCCCCTGTGCCTTGCTACTTCCAGCAGAGATTGCATTCTTTTATCTGTTTATCTCCAATTTCCTCTGACTTGTAACGTGTCTCGCAGACACACTGTCAGCTCCACTTTCTGCCAGACAGGCTGATCCTGTGATCAGATGGTTTCAGAGTGATCAGAGTTGGGTTGCACCGCCTTTCCCCCCGTCACTGCTCTTCTTAGCTGCAGAGCATGGTGGCATGTAAGAGACACTGTATATGGAAATAATGATATGGAAATATCCCTTGTCATAACAGCTGATGGAATAATTTACAGGTTTGTAAGCGAGTCACTTATTAAAGATGGGAAGATTGTAAAAATCACTTCATTACCAGAGCAGGATTAAGTGTGTTTCAGCCGAGAGCAGAGAAGGCCGAGGAATTTCCTTTCGGTGGGGAGATGTTATTGTTGGAGTCCTGTATAGAGAAAGCTGGATGAAATGTCTTCAGTACGGTTTGACTCTAAAAACAGGGCTGCCACTCTTGATTGTGGGGAATTATATCTAATTGTCTGTCCTGAGCAGTTCAAACAAACATGAGATAGACAGATTTGAATTAAAAGGAGGAAAATAAGTGAATAGATATCCTTACTATTGCTTTCAGTTTCCATCGGAGCACTGTTAGTGTGTCTGGTCTGGCTTACAGAAATAGTTTTAAACATTTCCATTGTGCGGTTTTCTTGGGACTCGTTTCTTCGTGCACAGACAGTAGTGCACTCGATATGACTCCCTCAGTGTTCATGTAACGCTGCTGTCAGCTACGTTTGTTGGTGATTATCTGTGACCCGGTAACCTGATTGTTTCCACAATTAACTATGGAGGGCAAAATGTAAACAGGGTTTTATTAATTTAGAACCTCCAACCCCATAGATTTCGAATCGAATCAGCTCTGTGGAATGGACGGAAGGCCCAAAGCTTCAGATGCTGAGCAGCAGAGGGCGCTGTGCAACAGAAGGGAGCCTTTGTAGATCAGTAAGCATATTACAAATATGGGATTTGAGTTCATATCTCACACAGCCAAGACTCCTGTTGCCTCTTTATGTACTTGTCAGGCTGGAGTGTCGCTCACTGTTATACTTGGTGAATTTATTTGAGCACTCACTCACTCGCTCACAGGTCAGGTGCAGGTGGGAAAGCTGTAACAACCTGACAAACACACGACTGAGCCACCAGTGTGTGTTTGTATTTGTATCACTGATTATTCTGTTTTCATCACTGAATGTTAATTTGTACAACACTCAAAGAGGTGTAAAATTTTTCTGTCTCCATGTTGGTCTGATAGTCGATCACTGATGTGACGAATAAATTAGATCATCTCAATGGCCTGTTCAGTGTTTCTGTGTTAGTTATTCTAGCTGCTTTCAATAATAATTGTGGAACTGGTGAGACCAAAGCGGGCCTATGTGCTCCCCTTTCATTGCTTACCATGCATGGAAACTTGTGTGCTGCCCAACACCCAATCTTTTCCCGCACAAGCAGTCTTACTGCAGGAGGTTCAACAAATACTGAAATGTGGAGATTTGGGTGATGGACTGAGGAGAAGGGAGCTCTATGATGATGTCTGTATGTCTGGCTGTTTTTCCTGTTATGAACAATGATATGAATTTGTAGCACGACACTATCCAGCCAGGCTGGGCTGAGAGAAAGTGGGGAGGGAGAGCTGTGTGTGTCTTTTGGGGGGGGGGGCTGTTGTTTCTCAGGCTGTCCCTGGACTGACAGGGTCTACTCCAGCGAGCGTGGTCTCCAGAGTCCTCGTCTCACTTAGTCCCTCAATATCCCTCTTTCTCTCTGTGGGGCCAACGCTGCTCTGGATGAAATTTCAGCAGGGGAATGAGGGAATGGTTCATGGAGTTTAGCACCTTCTTTAACACAGGCAAAATAAATGACTACTCCTAATGCTCTAATTGGCGGCAGACTGATGATCATGTATCACGGGCCTTCAGGACTGAAGCACCACGTTGTTTTGCTACAACTCAGTGAAAGAAGCAGTCTGTGTCTACTAATCGTTGGAGAAAATGTTTGGTAGTATGTGGTCTGTCGGGTCCTCTGAACTGTCTTTTTTTCCATGAAGTTTGCCATTTTAACTTAGGCCTGGCTACTGATCTCTCCTCATGAAAACCCCTGCCCCCCGGCTGGGATCTGTGTGTGAATTGTGAATCAAATGAGTGGCTTAATCGTGGTTCAGCCTCTCTCTCTCTCTCTCGCTCTCTCTCTCTGTCTTTATCTGTGTGGTTTGGTAGGTGCCTGTCTGGGCTAACAGTTTTTTTGTAGGTTGTCAACATGTGTTAACGATTTAGAGAAGAAGTGGATAACGGCACATATAATCTACAAACTTTCCTCCTCACTTTTTTTTTCTTTTTTTTGAGGTGGGGGAAGCTTGGCTCTTTCCTCAGACAGGAATCAAAGTCAGACTCCCGCTGTTCTGCTGCGCCAACAGCATGGCGCACACCCACAGACTGGATGTGTGTGCTTAGTCTCGCTGTTGTCTCACCTTTGAGACGACATCAGAAACATCCATCATTCTGGAAATAGCCGAGGTGTCAGTCGGATTTTTAGGTCACTGAAAATAGCAGTTTACAAACTAATTATTTTATTTATACTGAGTTTTTCATTTCACATGGAGACATAAATCCCATGCTTCCACCAGAATGGGCTGTATAAGTCTGAGTAAATAAAGAAATGATAAATAAAGAGACAGGCAGCAGAAATAGTTATTGCTAAATCAACTGTTTACCTATTATCTCGCAGGAAAGAACCAGACATACTGTGTGTACCACCCAACCGCAGGGGAAGTTGTTTGCGCCCCAGATCACTTCAGGATACCATGTTATAGGCTACATTTTACACAAAACGCAGAGTAAGCAACTGCTTTGCCCTCAAACGCCTCATTTTTGTGTTGTTAAAGTTGGTCGGAGGAGCGTTTGGGAAGTTGAGATGTCTCGGAAGCCGCGTTCTTGCTGTGGAAATAAACATACACCGCATTGTTTTCTTCCTCAACTAGAGGAATGTTGTCTGTGTGCTTTTTGGAAGTGGATTTGACTCCTTGAACTAAAATGCGAGGTAAAGCGGTGTGCATGTCAAGCGGTGGACAGTGGTACAGAGGTGTCCGTCTGTTGTACTACATGCCTCATGGCTGCAGCATGTCACTTTCCCAGGTTAGCCCTGTGAACGCCTTTAGACTACCCTGCTGTTTACAATACCTCCCATTCAGCATGCTGCTCCTCAATGAAATTTCTATTTATAGAGGCCACTGGCGTGCAGAGAGTCATCTGCTTGTTCTGAATGAGGTCTGGTGGTTTTGACAAGGTTAGCTGGATTAAAGTATCGGAGGGGGTTGGGTGAGCGGGCTGAAGGACAGGTCACGGGGGGCCCGTTGGGGGTGAGAAGGCCACCACAAGAAGACTGGCTGCTTTTATTGCATGTGATGGTCAATGTCAGCACACTATTTAGTGAAATGTCGGACAGGTGATGAAGCTGAGTTGGCCAAACATTTACTCAAAACCATAACTCCAGTTTTAGCCCTTTAATGTGGCCTCCAAGTCTGCCCTTCATCTCCGCTGACGCCAAGTATGCATAGATTTTCTGTTCTCATGACGGGAAGTCGACATGAAGTAAGAGCTGTTACAACCATCCAACAGTGTCATGCACATCGATGTAATAATTCTGACTCCACTGCCCTTATGACCCCACCCATTCACTTAGCCAATGGCTCATGGAGAAAAAGTAATTACAGGCTTGTTTGTGTCAGAGTAAAGTATTTCATGGGCTGGAAAATATTTTTGACTGAATACAGAATGTTTTTGACTGATGGAGCAATGAACTCAGTGGCTGTTGTCGGTTTTCACGATTGACCTTTTGGCTAAGATCACTGTTTTGTCAAGGATTTTTTTTTAGTACAGTTATTTAGTATGCTGAAATGGAATGGGGAGGGTGGGGGTTAGTAGTGGTTGTGGTAATTTCCTTAATGCCTGCCGCGTTTCTTCCTTTCTACATTTGTTTTGATTGCTTGGTGTGTGTGATGATGTTTTGCACACAGAGGTGCTGCGGCCAACTTGCCCCGCTCCATTGTCCCGCTGGCCTCTCTTTGAACCTGCGCAGCAGTAAACACGACTGAAGTCCTCTCCATCAGGCTTCGCAGGAGGACGTTATGTGACAGAACTCGGCTGTCCCCAGCCACCCTCTTAGCTAAAGCTGTGCAGCAAAAGGTAGACGGAGATGAGAGCCTCAACGAGGCACTTGAACGTAGCTCAGTTACCACAACCTTTGACCCTGGAGACAAACTCTCAGCAAAGCGATGTCTGTTTGATTCCAGGAAACACACACTCATACACACTCCATCATCATCGTCCGCCACCCATGTTCTTTCAACCTCAGGCCATTCTCCTCTCGTAGCTGAGTTCAGCCAAACTTAAACAGTGCGCAGAGCTTTCTCTCTCTCTGTTAATATCAGAACGGAGCCTCTTGCTGATCTCTGTAAGCTGCTGATTTGGTTTCAAAGATTTGGCTAGCTATCTCCTTAGTATCTCCCAGAAAAAACATTGTCACTGTGTGGTCAGGGTAAGCTGTGTTGGGATAGAGTGCAAATGAATGCCAGTGTGGTCATGTTTGGACAATTTAGCATGGCTGCAGAGGAAAAACCCTCAAAGTCATCTAAACATAGGGACTCTTAAACCCTCTAGTCTCTCACGGTCTTGACCGAGTAGCCAGACGATAGACAGTCTCTGCAGTGACTTTAGAGGGATACTATCCTAGAACGGTGGACAGCTTTGAACTGTTTGTGCCATACAAATCAATATTTGTTGCGCTCTAAATGTGCCTTCAGACTCCGACCGAGTGTTGTTTCTCGTGTTGGTCTTTACGTAGTGTCTCTGCTCTAAGTCTCCCCCACACCAGCCACCCACAAAGCTCAAATATCCAAATCATATGCAAACATGACCCCAAAGACGTACACATATAGAAACAATAGCTGCAGTGAACCGTAGCTTGCACATCCTGTCCTACACCACAACCTCAATGGACATTCTGCCTCCACTATCTGGGAGACCTTCCCGGTCGGAGCAGGGTTTACTCACATCCGAGGCTGTTTCATTCAAGTCATTCAATTAATGCCTCCACAAACCTTGACTCATTTTCCACCCTCTAATTTTTCTAATGGCTGGGACAGGAGGCTGGAAGCAGCACAGCCAGCTTTGCACTGCTCATTAGCTCTAGCACCGCCGCCCGCACTGCATTTAACTTAATAATGAGGCCAAATTAACAGCAGCCCTGGCCTTGCTCCAGGTGCAATGTGGGTGAGAGTGAGGGTTAGAGGAGAGAGGGGGGCGGGTGGTACCTGGCCAGCTGAGAGGGTTTAGACAAATCAAGGTGGCAATGACTGGAAACACAGACCTGCTTCCTCCGTGGCTGTCTGCTCCCAATCATTCAGCCCATTGTGCCTGTCACCTAAAATCACAGTGTCTCAGAATCTACGTTTACTCCGTCCATCTGTTTAACACAGTGTAATTATGTCAGATCTCCACTCTCAGAACTGGGCCAGATGACACAGGAACACTGGTGGCGAAGTGCCAGAGGAGGCTTCTCTGCAGTGAGTGAGTAGGTGGAGGAAAAAATGTCCCGGTTTCCTGGTGTGCAGAGGACTCGTGACCACCACCATCATCATCATCATCATCATCATCATTTTCCACTTTACCCCTTTTATCCTCCTACTGAAACGCCCCCTAAGTGGTAGCATTTGCAGCAGTGGATCATGACCCACTGTTACGTTTGTAACTTATCGCCCTCTTGTGGTTACATAGATAACAGCCATCTGGTGTCATGGGAGTGTCTTCGTCAGATAACGTCACCTTTTAATTTGTTAGACCTTTTTGTTGGTCAAGATCGTGTTGACCAGTTCGGAGGGAAAAAAAATCTTAAGTGTCATTTTTTCTCCTAGCTGCATCTTAAGAATGAAATAGAGAAAAAGTGATATTCTGAAATTAAGTTCTGAAATATTTTCTCAATCTTGACCTTAACTAACTATAAATAACTAATTAATAGTAGCGAGCAGATTTCGTCGTTATTCCCGTATCATCCATCTTCCCACGAAGTATTTTTTCTCTCAACATTACCTCCTGCTTTGAGGAGTATTTTTTACCTTTTCCTTCACCGTCATTTAGTGACCATCTGAATATTTATTCATTGGCTCGTGCAGTGCATATTCATTTGTGACACAGGCCCGTTGTAAAAAGTTCATAAATAGGAAAAATACTTAGGAATTGCACTTATAAACTTAATCTAATTTAGACATTACTTTTTTTGTCTTAAGAACAGAATGGAGAATAGAAATTTAACATCACTTTGCTACTTTATTCAAGATTTTGCTTCTAAGAATAACCGACCCTTTTAGACCGTTGTGTGTGTACGAAGAAAAAAAACCCAACAACACTACATTCGGTCTACATTACCTTCTACTTTGCCAGGTGATGACCGCATCAGCTCCCCAGAAGCTGCTCCTTGTTGCTCAGAACACAGAGTTAAGTGTGTGTATACCTGCGGAGCCTGACAGCCAATAACCACAAACATCATTTACTCGTGAGGCCGACCGCTTGACTTGTCTCCTGCCACAATACCCCTGACGTGAACCCTGACCTTGTGACAGGACTAATGCTAATTCCCTCTTTGGAGCAGAAGGAAAACAAGTGGCTGTTTTCTCACTCTCTCGGTGTCGTGACATGATGCTCTCCAGTGGGACCCATGTAATAGACCACTGTTGTGGTAGTGCCACACAGCAGCCCTTTGACTGCTAATGCGGCGTATAAGCCAGGTGACGGAGGTGATGAACACACCAGAATATGAGCTGGTATACGTGTTTGCGTTACCGTAACGTATTCTGACTCACCTCAGTCAACAGAAAGGAAATGACTTTGCATGAATTGAAGCTCACATGTATGTGCCTGCACACACTACCTGCATAATGATTTGTTATTGTAAACACAGACAAGATATTTTTTCAAGTGACTCATGATAATACTGACAATACTGACAGTTCTGCCTCCTTTTCCATGACCGATTTTTCAATTGGCAAACAGCTTGGTACATTCTAGGTAATCGTACCATTTGCCCCTGGGGGTGTGTTGTATTTTTTATCCAAACCTTTTCATTGTGAGATGTATTTTATTGTGAGCTTCATCCCTGAACCATGTAACGTTCTCATATGGAAGAATATTGAAGGTTTCCATCAAGCATTTGATATCTTGTAGGTGGGGGAACTATCTTACTAATACATTATTGATTCTTCCTATTGGTCTGACTCGTAACAGTATCCTTCCTCTTTAATCCACATGAATTTCCTGTACATTTGTAGAAGTAAATCACAGCTAAAGCGTGCCTACCGATTTCTTTCTCCTTCATCCCTGTTGATAAATGAACAGTAATAAAGGAGACGCCATCAGTAAGCAACACATATAAAGACTGAACAAACAAAACCGAAGGACGAGCACCATGAAATAGATCTGATCTGTTCCATGAGGCATGTGAGAGAAATACAGTCAGACATGATTTCAGCTTAGCTAAGTGGTTACATCTACCAGCAGTGTTTCTATTCAAAATGACTGGGTTGGGTTTTCATGTTTTCGTTCCTGAACTAATCCGGAAAGATCTTCATCAAGGAATACTTACCCAAACTTTTCTCTCGTCATTTCCAAATTTAAGTTTATATTATTTTGTTTTTTGAAAAAAAAAAAGGAATATGATTTCACCATTGTCCTTCTGTGTTTATGCACTTTGTTTATTTAAGTGGCTATATAGAAAGCCAGTGCACTCAGCCTGTAATTTTGTCACATCTGTCATTATCCGTGCACTGTGTATATGCTTATATTTATGTGTGTGTGTTTCTATGTGTATAGAACAGAGCCCCTGGTGTTTGGACAAAGCAAACACGCTATCATTACTGGCATGATTATGGGGCACTGAGAGTTTAAGCAAATATTCTCAAACTTTTGTCTGTTTTTAGAATTTTTGATACACGGAGGACCACTGCAATAGCTGTAGTGCTGACGGGGCAAAACCATATCCTGCCTTGTTCCCGGTCTGATGCTAGCCCTTCAAATGGATGTTTAAGAAAGCAAGAGGGCCTGCAGTTTCACATCCCCTCAGACCGCTTAAGAGCCTTCTTGTGTTGCGTAAAAGGAGTGACTTTTGTCCATGAGACATATGAGATATAGTTTTCTCCATCTCAACAGTGCGTCATCTTTTAAGTCCAAATATTCCTGAGACTACGCACCCAAACACAATCAAACAGTTTGGCTTTTTGTAAAGTGTGAAGTTGATCAAGAGAGATTTTACTATGAAACTTATACATCTCACTCCGCGTTAAAATAATTACTTCCTGGATATAATCATCCAATTAGGCTGAGGGAGGCAGGACTTGGCTGGCACATGGATCACATTTCAAAGACTGTCTGCCAACCTCCACACTGATGGTTAGATAGCCAATAATTAGTGCTCAAGATTGTGTACAAGAGAGGAGAAAAAGCATTCCTCTGTGTCTGTGTATGATCACGTGCTGCTCTGTGGAGCACATTGCGCCGTTATCTGATGGTCATCTTATGGCTTTATGGGATTTTGAAACAGGAGACCAATTAACTACAGCACTTCCAGTGACTTGCGTTATTGTTGGGGAAGGCTGGCGGACGATAAACATAATGTCCTGTGTGCACAAAAAGTCTTAACTTCTCTCCATAACTCGTTATCGGGCTTCAGATTGACATAAACATCAGTAGTCTTGCATTACTTGGACAGAAATTATAGACATTTTAAGATAGAATTACACCGTTACCGCTGAGTTTGCCATTCAAGGGCGCCCTCGCCATCATCCAATTAGGTAAACACTGAGGGTCACGCCACTGTTCCGTCTTACAGCAATTTGACTTTCCTCTTGTTTGGAGGAAAGGACAGAAGTGAGAGGAGGATAGACATCCTGCCAGTGACACGTTACCAGGACGGGAGGCGTGGCCCGGTGGCAGCACTGCTCGCCGTCTAATTACAGGCTCCTTGTTGGATACAACTCAGGTCCCTGCGATCCAATCGCCACGCAAGGCCACTCTTCCACCGTAGTTAAAGCAGCAGGGAAATTTCTTCACCAAAGAAAAGTCTGCATGTGAAAAAAACAAACCTTCTCCTTCTTTCCGGTCTGTTCAACAAGCACAGCTCTGTTTTCTGTGCGTAGTGTGTTTGGCTTATGCCAGAAATATGTACCCCAGTATGGGCACATTTTTTATTAACCAGCAGGGCTCCTGGTATTTTGAAAATGAGGTAAGCTCAATTACCAACAAAGGGCTCCTCTCAGGGGTCTGTCATCACACAGGGCTGAAAGGGAGGGAGGGAGACCCCTCTGCCTGGGCTTTGATACTGCAGGATTATGTGCACAGTGCACTGACTTGTAGCCATACTGTATTTCAGCTGCCAGAGTGTGCAGACCAGATGTTAAGATGACAAAAAACATGACAGTGGCAGTCAGATTTTCTGGATCAGTTTGATGAAAAAGACTATATCCTGCAATGATTGCTGTCTCTACACCTAGAACACACAATATAGGTTTTGGTGATGAACTGACATTTGTATCTCTAAATGCTTTTCAAAATAAATATTAATTGAATTAAATTATCTTTAAATTTTAATTTAATTTTGACAAGTAAAATAATAAATAATAAAAAAATTGTAGTTTTTTTTATAATTATATTTGTTATAATATAACAAATTAAATTTGTTATATTGTTCTAATTATTTAAAAAAGACTGATGGTGGTGCTTCAGTAATGTGTTTTTTATTGTGATTTCTCCATTAATAGGTTCCTACATAAGGTCCAATCATGTTTGTACCTTTAGGGAAAACAAAGTTTGAAACTAGATTTGAAAAGCAATCTAAATACAGGTTTTCATCACTTCTTCCCAAGCCAATTGTTGTTCAACAAGTGGAAGAAAACCAATGGAAACATTAATGGATAAAACATTGACAGCCTCTGGCATGAGTTTAGTGTGAACACTGTAAGTAATGTGGCAGTAGCTCCTATTTTCAGCTGAACGGAGAAAATAAGACAGCTAAATTAAACATTACCAATGGAGGATCATCCCCTATGATCCTCCATTGGTAATGCATCTCCTCTATGATTACCATTTTGCACGACTATTAGTGGTAAATAATTGTATCTTGTGAACTGCTGGGTCTGACTGGTGTTTCTTCCTAATTAGGAACTCATGACAGCTTAATATAAGAGGAGGTTCTATTTTTCTTCATCTCGACGAACCTATGAATCACTTCACTCTTTATTTAACTCTCACTGACTTAAATCTGAAGAAATTAGCCGAAACGCTTTATTTATTCTGATCGTGTTGACTAAATGTGTTGTCAGTGCATCTGTGTGAGTGATGCTGTCCAGGGGGCCACAGGGCTCCAACCATGGTGACGCACAACATATCCGAGCTGTTCAGGTTCCTGCCTGTCCCAGGAGCCGCCCGACATCTCCCTGCTTCCTTATCTTAATGACAATTAACCGTTTCTGCTGTGTGTCAGCTCTGAAGCTTGAAGGAAGCGACAGGAAGAGGGGAAAGAAGGGGGAAAAAAAGTACATGAATCCGAATGAGGGAGCAAAAGAGAGAGTGAGAGAGAGAGAGAGAGAGAGAGAGAGAGAGAGAGAACGAGTGCTTGTGATAGAGAATTCCTCACAGCTGATAAGCAGGAGAAGGAGATCCAGTTTACTGCACAGATAGGGTCGGAATGTGTGGCCAGATGATGATGATGACTGGGTCC
>CAAKHB010001299.1:49590-64552 GCA_901007665.1 Aeoliscus strigatus
ACCCGCCAGCAAACCATGGCTGTAAGTGGCAGGGCCTCTCCCCCGGCACCAGGGGCTCCAGGGCTGTGGCTACATAATGAAAGCTTGTTTGAGTTCACATTCAAACATCACAGACAGCGCCTGGAAAAACAGTGCCCTTCGGGTGACTTTTATTAACGCTGCTAGGTTTCCCAGCCTTCAGCCAAAGGCGTCCTCGCTCCTGATCCACATACACCGACTGTCATTTTGGTCTGACTGGAGACTCTGCTGTCTCTCTGCCGTGAACCAGAGCTCATGATGGTCTAATGCCGTCGCACCATGGACGTCAGTTTGGTTTGGAATGCGGTGGGCACAGACACGCCGCCACACACGCGCTCTGTTCAGCGGTGCTACCTGAAGTACTGACAAGCCAGACTCCCCTCGGAAATCAGGACATTTTAGAAATTTCATCACTGAGTGACGGAGGTGAACCCAGATTTTAACATGTTCTAGATATTCTACAGTTCATTGATCTCGGTCACATTAAACCGTCGAAGATCACTCAGGACTCACGTCCAGTGTGTATATCCATCCACAGAGAGTCAGTAAATCAGCCATCATGTCTCTATTCACTTGCTTGTCTGACTACTGGAACTGTGTCGTGGAAAAGCACCATGACTGCACCGAGTCCACTATCATCGACATCGTGTTATTGTGGTAAAGTGTGTGTTCCCGCTTCTGTGTGCAAATACAGTGTTGAATCGTATCCATGGCGCAAACACCATCATTCTGGGGGTCCTTAATGGTTGGAGCAATATTCCATATCTGGAAAGCAAACTCTGAAAAAGGACATTTTTACAGGACAAAGACTCTATAACAGGTCATTGGGTTTGGATTGAATTAACAAAGCAGCCTTTGTTACTTTTATTTTTCATTTTCAAAAACACCTCTCTCAGCGGGTTTGTGCATCAGCGGCTTTGTGTTAATTTGAGTTTACTGACATTGAACCATGGGGGTGTCTGGTTGAACAGCAGCTTGGGGGAGATGTACCCTCGTTTTTTTCCCAGGGCTTCCATCAGTCCTCTGAACGCACACAAATCCCCTTAAAACCCCTGGAGTCACTGAGGGTGTATCAGGCCCCTGGATCTGCTGTGTGTAGGGCTGGGTGACGGGCTGTGGTCCAGGGCCAGCCAGGGGGAGAGGACAGCTACTGTGAGGGCGCCCAGAGAACAGGGAGTCACTCAGCCACAGAAACCCTGTGTTTGTGTATGGAGCGCTGTGCTCTTATCTCCCGCCTGTACTGACGCCACACTCTTCCTGTTTCAAATCTTTACTGCTGATTTTCTCTTCACTCTTGCCTCCCCCTGCCAGTCGTGTTGTTTTTTTGGTGTTCTTGTTCTTTTCACTGGAGATTAGATAGAGTTACTGCAGAAACATGTAACACCGAATTACTGGTTAGAAAGTACGTGAATGTGATAACAAGCAAAATATTAGTCTAGTTTACGTCTTTTAAATAATTTCTGTATCAATCTATTTTGTATTTTGTTATTAGACCCAACAGGAAATCCCAAGAACGGCACTAAGTCTATTTGAGACTTTGCCCACTTTGTGTTCACCTGTGTTAATATCAACAAGGCACATCAATTACCATGTCGGTTACAAGACAACAACATGTGGTGACCTTTATGGTGCTAGACACTCTCTGAATTCTCATGTTAGAAGGGAAAAGACCTGAAGAAGAGGTTGAAAGGTGAATTGAAGGTTTGGTGAAGCTTAAGCATCTATTCCAATGTCCCATAATGCACAACAAGATTATGTATATTAGATCAAAGTTCAGCTAGGACAATGTACAGCAGATGGTTTAGTAACATTGACCTTGTAAAAGTAGTGAACTAGTGTAACCCCTCTTTTTTACAGTCCCTTTATGGCAGCCAAATAAAAAAAATGAAACAGCATTATGAAAAGCAAAACAAAATATTCCCTTCTAAGTCCCTTTTTAACAGGGCTACACTTAAAAAACAGCTTAAAAAATGATAGGTCCATTTGCATAACTGACCTGCCTTTAACTTAACTTCTTATTGCATAGGGATTTGGGTTTTTTTCCAATTTGCACTAGTTTCTTATTGCACCACAATCGCAGAACCATTCTATTCCATTCCATTCTATTCTAGCGAGCCAAAGTCTGGTCCCATCAGTCATGTGATGTTGCTGACTCTGTAGAGGAGTTCATGTTATGGACTGCTCATTAACTCCAGGGTTTGGAAAATGGCCAAGTTCCATGTAATCTAACAAGAGTGTATGACCACCATGTTCTGCTTCAGCACAGTCAAACATTTAGTAAGTTGTCGTGTAACACACACTCTGCATCCTATTGGGTTAAATCCAGGTATTAAGTGCGTATCTTAGCGTGTTATTACTTCAACATAATTGTAATCATAAAAATAAATTGTTTGCCTGAAACTGCTGATGCCCATGTCAGTATATAATGACCTGAGGTATGAGTGGTACTGCAGTACTCCATGTACTCTTTTGGCTTTCATGTTTGTTTTGACCTGTGCACCTCTCACGTTTAAATAAGATGATTGATATGATTTGTAACGTATTGTGTGAGACACTCTGACAACATGATATTAAATGATATTACATAATGTGCATACAAAACAAGTTTTGAAACTGTGGGAGGTGTCTGTCTTTGTGCTCCGTTCGAGCAAAATCAAAAACATCAATCTTAAATACATAAACACTGAAAGAGCTCCCCTACTTGGTATTTTCGAGCGTCACCACCACTCTTCCTCTCCCCTGTCTGCCTCCCTGGCTGCCTGGATGACCGATTTTGATGGCGCCAAGCTCTCTGCAAATCTGCCATAATCAGGAACAGCGAGGGGCAGTCTCTATCACAGAGAGTTTCTTTCCCTTTCCTTTGTTTTCCACAGATTTCCTTCCTCGTTTTCTTAGATATTGTCTCCCCACTGATGTAAGTCCAAACAGAGGCCTATTTAGAAAGTAAACACATGAATGAGGGGAGGTTCTGGGTCTGGCGTCCATGGAATCAGGCACAGAGCGGAGACGTCTCACATCCACCCACCCTGTGTGGACACAGCCTGTAAATACACAGCATGACAAATGGCATGACTCTGCTGCAGTCACACAACCAATCTCTGAGGCAAGCAACAGGCCGTGTCTGATTCACCGTCACGTTGTTTATGAGAATCAGAAAACAAGCACAAATACTCTTATGTGGGTGACACATTGGGAAAACCCTTGGTTCGTGGCTCCTTATCCTTATCCTGTGTGTCCCTCTTGTACAAGCTACTGGTCATTTTTATGGGGGCTCGCTTGTGATTTCTCCTCAGGTTGCGAAAAGAACAGCCTGACATACAAATATGTTCATTATATTTTCACATTGATACATTTACTGTCTGGAATATTCACCTGTTGCTCTCTCTGCATCTTTGACAATAATAAAACATTCTTTTCAGACTTATATGGTATGCTACACAGGAAAAATATGAAGACATTGATGGATTTTAAGGAAAGGGTTCGAGAAAGGAATGTCTTTTAGGGAGAGGGGTGTGAGGGAGAATGGAGGCCCCAAGGGGAATAAGTTCATTTGACCTCTTAGGATAAACCTAGGATCTGAAATGGCTGCACTCTTTCAGGCTCTCCACCAGGAATTCCCCGTCCTCTTCCAGGCCTACAGTACATCTACTGAGGCACCAAGGACACAGGCCACAGCGGGTCGTCCTATTTTAAGCGTGTGCGCAGGTTTAACTGCTTGATTTCACAGAGGAGCGTCAGACTGGCAAGCGATTCACAGTTCCCTCCAAGATGTGAGATCAAGTAAATCAAGAGTTAGAACAGCTAATGACCGCTGCTCCTTTTCCCACCGCACATAGCTACTTCTGAGTTGTGGAACATTATGAAGAAGAGTTTTGTGCCATCATCTGTTTTTAATTGACTCTCTCTCCTTTCAGCAAACACGATATCATCCTGGTATCATGAGCCTTGACGCAGCCGCTGCCAGTGTCATGTTATGTAGCATTAGCATACAGGCTGGAGCCCCATTAGTCATGCCTTGGACGTATGCCCTACGTGGATACTGTGAACAGCCTAAGAGGATCCATTTTTCACAGGCTGCTGAGGGCTATAAAGACAGAAAGAGCCACGCCAATTGATTTTAATTCGTCTTCAGTGTCAGGGGAGCCCTGTAGAATAAACAATTTGAGACTAATCCACTGAAGCACCTCCAATGACACGAGTGTAATAACGAGTTGATCAGACCTGAGCGAGATCACATGTTATAGCACCGTCTATACTTATTAGAGATTTTGTCGTTAATTCCATTTCCTTCCTTTGTATGTAAATGTTTTTTCCTCTTAGTGAATGAATCATCTCAAAATCTCAGAGTGGTTTGCTACGTCACGTCCGATTTCACATGTGTAACCCAGCTCCGGTTATGTCAAGACTTTTCAGAACTAGCTTTGGCATTTCAGTCATTTGTCCTGTCTTTGCTTTGAGAGACTTATTGGGATCATTTGCTCACTTCCTGTCACTCTGCCTCCAAGGCTTCCACAGTTCCAACTCAGATCCGCGGGAGCTGCCTCGTGTTCAGCCAATGATTCAATGCCTCCTGTTCTGTGCTATTGATTTATTTCATGGGGCCTGGCAGTGGAAGTGTAGCATCAGGGATGGTAATTAGCCCTCCTGTGTAGAACCAAACAAGTGACTCTTGAGGGAGGAACTAAGCCAGGGTAGTGCCCGGGCAATGGAAAGTATGCCCTTTGTGCATGAGTAAATCATCGCTGGAGAAAGACGAGGTCACTGAGGTGACCCCACCGCACCAGGAGGGCTTAAATCACACCATCCCAAGCTGTAGGAATAAAGCACAGGCTGCTTAATGAAATCAGCATGTTTTAAGGGACTTGCACTGCCATCTCAACTCATAGCCTGCTGGACGTGACTCACAGAAATACTGAAGCTAATTATGGCTGCAAAACGTCCTGTGTTTTGGATCACTGTTAGGTCTACTACCAATAGGGCATGCTGGTCCCCATAACCACAGCTACGCAGAGACAGCGCCGGTCTAAGACTGTCAGTGATAGCGAATTGGTCATAATCGCTATCAACCCTAGTGTGATGAGAGGCGCCCACTCTGTGCAGGCGGCTTCGTGTCTGACCTATCAGCGGCGTGGAGCAAGGCTCTGCTCAGTCGCAGCTCTAAATGCGAAGGGTTGGGGTCACTCGCCGTCTGCCGCCTTCCTTCAATATCTGTATGCCATTAACAGCAATGGGTTTGATGACATGCTCTTCCTGAACTGGCCTTGTCTGAGCTCCTTTGTTTGTCTGTAGGTGCCTTTGGGCCTTAGTCTTGAGGCACTTGTCTATTTCGGGAGGTCATTTGCAGCCGGACACTCTGTCTCCCCAATGCGGCCCGTCTCCTGATACCGCTATCAACTGCCGGCTTTTAACAGGGAGTCACGTCAATTTACTTCAGCGACGCCAGGCAAGACAGTTATCAGGACCCCAACACCAGATTAGCTGGTTGGACCTCTAATGAGCATCCTTGAACAGGGAAATGGAGGGGGAGACTTACAGAGCACACCGCGATTATCTGCCAGAACAGGAAATAGTCCACAAAATGCCTCATCTAAGAGAAATGAGAAGTACTGTTGAGTTCAAGTTCAAAGATACACCAGTGGCCTTGACGTTTCCAAAAGCTAGTTGAAGGACTTTTTTGTGGGGCGATAAATGGAGTTTTCTTTTGTCAGTGTGTTGAATTATATCTTGAAGTATTTTTTTTTGATCAATCGACCTGTGAAATATCAATGGTCGAGGCTTTGCTGAATTTTCCTTTCAGTATGATGGCGAGTGAATGAATGAACAAACTTGTTTGGGACTTGAGCGAACAAAAGCTTTTGACTATCTTCTAGCGAGCTTCTAGCTTCCAGCTGCTATTTGGCAACAGCTGTCCTGATGCGTTGAACGTTAGCATGAGCACCCTAGATTCATCAAATCAATCACTAATATCAGCAGTTCAAGAACAGGTTTGTGCTTTATAACTGTCAGATGCAGTGAGTTTGTCTTCAAGAAGATCAGGATTCATCCTACTTCTTCTTCAACGCATTACTACTTGATTCTGTATCCTCTAGATCTATCACATCTAAATAATTACCCACGACTTTGACAGAATTGGAAGAGCAAATCAACACGACCAAAACCAAACTATAACTACAACTCTAAATGTGTTTGATATATATGACCCGCAACAATACAGCATTTGCTCTCTCTCACCTCAGCTTTCATTAAAAGTTTGGTTTGGACTGAATGACTCATCAAAATAGTCCCCACCATTGAGTGTAGACACGGATTTCCAAGTTAAACCCGAAGGCTTGGCCGGAGTTCGTCTTTGAAAGTTAAGTTAAAAAAAAAAAAAAAAGCATCATAAAATTTGTCTGTGCAGTGTGATGTCATACTTGGCAAAATGTTTCATTGCAGATTTTAGGAGGGTTGGATTTACAAGCATTCAGGAAACAGTAAAAAGTGCAGTGGTTCACACTAAGTGCCTGTGCTCTCTGTAGTGCCCCCCCACCCCCGCGCACACAGTCACACACACACACACTCATGCAATATGCTGCCACTGTAGAGCAGAGCAGTAAAAACAGAACACAACCTCACGGAACTGAGCAACACTGAACACGTATGCTAACAGCATTGAAGTTTGTTCTTAATAGAGTCGTCCATAAATTATCCATAAAGTTCCAAGTTTTTCTTCTGTGAAGCTTGACCGTTGAAATAATGTGCTTTTTCTAATGGGAATGGGGATTATATCAACTTTGCAGAGCATTTACATGTAACTGTTATGCCAAGTGTAAATCATCCTGAGGTGTGAAAATGTGCTGAGTTGGTTTTGGCTGAGCGCTCCTGCTTTGGAACAGTGTGTGTGTGTGTGTGTGTGTGTGTGTGTGTTTGCAGTGTATCTACAGCTCTTAGGATGGAGATGTAAGTTCATGAATGCATTACGCACATTCGTTTCCAATTCAACTGGCAGTTTTAGCTGCATTATAGCAATCTTTCAACGTTGTGTCTAAACAAGCTAAAAGGGAGTTTTGTCTGCTGGGGGGCTGCTTTTATCAGGCACCAAATGTAAATGACATGTGTGCCTAAGAGGACTCTGAATATCCTACTGTCTAAAATACCTAAACTCCATGTACCATTTGATCCGTTTCAATGAATGACTTGTTAAGTGTGAGTTTGATGGGGGGAGATGGCACCTACCGGTGTTGAGGAGTGATGTGTTACATGTCAAGGCCTTATGTTAACTGAATTCAAAACATAAAGGCTTCATTGCTGTAGACAAATTGCAGTTATTACTACAATTTCATATTATTTTGTTGTATAGATGATAGATAGATAGATACTTTTGTTAAACTCCAAGATAAATTCACATTTTCATTTATAATTATTAAGTATTAAAACTAATTCTTAATTTAAAAATAAATGTATAAACAATAAAATGACACATTAAAAGTATAATTGGAAATTAAAATACAAAATACAATTTGATGAAAAAAGTAAATATTTAAAATGTTATGTTTGCATCTTTGTCCTGTGCACAACATCCTCCTTTGCCACTTTCCCTCCACGGTTTCTTCTGTCATGTTTGAATGTATACTGCCTCCCATCAACAAGAGTAAACAGCTGCTTATTAACTGTTTACTGATGCTGTAGAGTTAAATGTTTGATTTAGCCGACATAGCTATGCAAAGCTTCGAATTGTTCTGATTCCAAAAAGAAAGCCATTATGTGTGGAAGGATTTTAAAGGGCAGTATGTGGTGTGGAGTCCTGCTGCCACAAATGTTTAACAGTTGAGAACATTAATTAAACATTTAGAAGAGTAACTTACAGTTCCACCATGCCAGGTACTATGACCTGGATGACAGAACAGTCACAATAGTAGGGTACGGTATAATTTGGACCAATTACATTTCCAAAGTAACTTTCCCAATGCTGGCGCTTACTCAAGACCACTTGACTTTGACAGCGAGTCCTATGGGTTGTGTTCGACAGAGACAGGGTGTGGTCTCCACCCCCACGGGGCTCGTCACCTTTGCCTTGAGACTAACCACTTATTTTCTGCCAGAAGGAATGTGGTGGTGATTAATGTGAACTTGCACTGACAACGAAACGAGAGACGTGCATCAAAGGATCTATTTCCTCCACCGTTTTTATAAACAACTTCTGACTGATGAATAAATGAACGTGTCTGCAGCTTCGTTAAATTCAAGCAGTGAATTTTGGTCAACAAAGATATTTTTTGCTTCTGTGGAGAAGACCAGACCTACCTGGTAAACAGAAACTATATGATCAAATCTATGAGCTGATTTTGTTAACGTGATTTGTTTATTAAAAACAAAAATGTGCAAAATCATCTCAGTTCTGCCGTCATCTGAAGTTTTTAACTGAAGATTTGCAATTCTTTTCAGTCAAGATGAAGGCCAGTAACATCCGTGTCTGTTTATTCTCTGTCATTAAAATAACTGACGCTCCAACAGCATGTTTGAACCAACTTGTCCATGTCCACAGTTCAGTCCTGAGAGAGATGATCTCAGTTCTGTTCATTCATGAATGTCCATTTGAATTCTCATGTGTTAAAGCTTGATGGTTTTAAATTTTTAATCCCAAGAAGTGTAGAAGAGAAACTTGGAATGGAACATGACAGTAAAAGCTGTCTTCTTATTTTCCTCCTTCTTCTGTCTTCTTTCTACCGCCTTGAGCCAGATGCCGTCATCTGAACTAGATAAATCTCTATTTCAGCATCTCCTGCCATAATCGTTTCAACAATTTATGGCATCACCTTTGTATTAAGCCAAAAGCCAGTATATGTATCCAAAATGGAACATGGAAAAACAAAGAAAAACGAGATTTATTGATCAGAAATGTGATCGGGGGAAAAAGAAATTCAGCTCCTCCACACCCATCAGGTCCATACTGATGATTCCAGCGTTGTATTACAGTACTAGTCAGATGTTCAATCAAATGAAAATGTTTTATTTGTCTCCGACAAAAGATCGGACCAAAATCTGATATTTGTCACATAATTGTATTGTACAGTAAAACATGCATTATAAAATGTCTTAATTTTTTCTTTGTATTCAACACTCTGCTCACTTTGACGTTTAGGAAGTCAGGTCAAAAATACACACAATGCACATGACATCACATCAGATGGAGCCTACATCTATGCACTTCCTCACCCTTTCTCGTAAACAGCACAAGGTACTATTTTTATTGGGTGTGTGCATGCATGTGTGTGAGCTGCAGACGGGATTGTGTACTGATCTGATCATATTCTGCTAAAGCGACTGGTTGTGGCTCCATCCCCTGACTTGAATCTGAGTTTGTGTTTGTAGTCTTTGAGGTGTGGATTAGTGGGAGTGTTGAGTCAGGCCCAGGCTAGGGCCCAGAAGGTCAGTGCAGAAAGAGGCCCACGTAAGCAGGCTCCAGTGCTGCTGAATGGGCTGATAATGGCCTGGATCAGAAGGATTGTGTTCATGGAGCCTTGCTACTGACAGCCAGCCCCTGGGGACATGAATTACTCAGACTTATACCAAAAGAAAATGACAAAAATACAGCTTCAGGCACTGTCTCTCCGACTCCTTGTCTCCAACGCGAATGAATAAAATTGCCACCAATTAAAGATTTAACTCTACCGTTTTCCCCTCGGCTGTTCATTTTTCAAACATTTTTCAATGCATTCTTGTAATGAAATTGGCAAGTTTTGCCTAATGAATAAATCCAGTCTTACTTTGCACTATATATATAATATAGGGATAAATCATGCAAGGGTTAATTCATGGGTAGGTGTGTGTGAAATGGTTTGAAGGCATGACATGGGCGATGAACTACCAGACGCGAGGTGCCTTAACACTGTTTAACGCACACCTACCCATTGATTAACCTGCTTATGCCGTGGTCATTTGCCAAAGAAACAGAAGTGGTTTCATTCATTTATGTTTTGTTGTGTTATACCAGCCCTAACTCGCGTTGGGTGCTTCGTCACCCGTCACCCGGGTCGCTCCTTTAACGCACACCTGTCAAAATTCTTGTCCTCTCGGAACTACGTGTGCATTAAGTGGATGGCCGCCAATCAAAAACGAGCATTCACCAAGACCATGGTATAATTACAGTCAAGGTAAAGGTTTCTTGTGTCAAGAACACACACCATTCCATTGACGTGATCATGTACAAAAAAAATGCCATTTTTGTGTGTTTTAATTGACTTTTTATGGTGACCATGTTGGGTACTAATTATTCCAATCACGTAACTGTCTGACAGAATCAGTCGTGTGCATCAACAGTTGTAATAGCTAACTTTACTACCACACTAACCTTAGCAGCACCCAGGGGCCTGGGTCCACATAGCATGTTTGTCTAACCACCAGTGTCTTTAAAAAAAAGTACCTATCTGCCACTGCGTATGTGTGCTGCTACAAGTGCCTACACTTTGAAATTTCAGACCTGACGCCTTCTGTTGTCACTTCTGTTCACGCAGACAGTCACATCATAGGTACAATGGACACCAGATGTCATTGTCAAAAGAGGGACGGTGTGGTGGTCGGCCTGAGAGATGCCACAGACGTCACATTTCGTCCCATCCATACAAAGTATTCCTGTTCATGCTAAAAAAAAAAACTGCAACGTTAAACAAATAACAAGGAAAGCTCCGTCAACATGACATGACGACCAGGAGCAGTTTTTCAAGCGTGTTCACCCCAGCACTCTTCACTTGTCCCGCCACGACTTTTCTGCCATTTGAACACATGCCTTCATTTTCCATGATCGGCCCCTGTGAAAGTTGATTAATATTATGTGACAAGTTTCCTTTCAAGGGTTGTGTTTTCACAGAAAACATAAATAAGCAGAATCAAACAGCAGTCTACTTGATGATTTTAAATTTGACCTATGTTAATTTTGTCTGAAACTTTGATCAGGAGCTGGACTGGCATGACCGCTGCAATATTAGCCTGAAGTTTCCAGGGGTGCTTGGGTCTGGACCCGACATGAAGAGGACCAAGCCAGGGGGACAGGCCTGTGTGAACAGCTGTGCCCTGTTTTAGATCCTCGTACTCAGTTACCTCTCACGCTTTGAAGAAGTCTTACCTTACACACTTTTCACGAATGCAGCACACACAAGTAAAATGGCCCGTTCACGTGACTTAACGTCGATTTGTCAGTTTTCAGAATGAGCCAGACGGCTGTGGCGGCTTTAAAAAACGTCTTGAAATGGTGAAAGCAACTTCATAGAATCATTAGCATGCAAATCGCTTTTTAAATGCTTTTCGAATTTGACTCTCTACTATTGCAGCAACCAGTTGTGAATCCATAGAGCTAGTAATCATCCAATTTAAAACCATAAAGTTCTTTGTAGAACCACGGATTGTGCTATGTATAAGCCATGGTTTTTCATGGCACTGTAACACTGGAGCACATGGTCATCATGCGGTACAAAAGATTGTACATTTGCACTGAACTGCCCCAGCAACATTTCAGGAAGATTGCCTCAACCCTATTTTAAGCTATTGCCGGCTTGGCAGGTCTGATTTAACTACACAACTGTGGAATTCAACTACATAGACAGAACTCACAATCAAATATGATCTCTGTCTGATGACCACAGAATATTCCCATGTGTGAATAACTGACTGTCTCCTGCTGTATTAGTTCTGTGAATACGGCAGCACAGAAACAACATCTGAGTTGTTGTAGAAATCCGGCCTGGAATTAAAAAAAGCATCAACATGAAATTTGTCAACACGCAACCTCTTGCTTGCTTGCGTGAATGGATTTATTGTGCACCTCTGTGCAGTAGTGTGCTACATATAGTAGGATGAAATGTCGCCAGGGTGTAACGGAATGCACATAGATTTTACAAAGCTTTACCGGATGCAGGTCTCTCAGCCACTGTCACTCAGTTTTTGCATGATTTACACACCACGGCTGTGGTGATTTACTCACCATTTGTGTGCCGGCAATTTTGTTTCTGCTTGGTGTGTATGGATGCTAATGGATCAACCTTATATAGCGCTTTTCTAGACACTCAAAGACGCTTTACAGTGGATTTATTATTATTTTACTCCACATATTATCAACTGCTAATTTGCACCAACGTCTTTTCCAACCACCAGCAAACATTCGCTTCATTTCACGCCCAGGGACGCAATGCAACAACTACAACTTCCGGTTAGCTCCTGAGCTAATGCTGTCGATAAACTGTAACGACACTACATGAACAGGATTCGTCATAACGAGATTTCCAATTGGGACAAAAATCTGACTTGTTTCGACTTAACGTCATGCATTTAAAGCTAATTGACGTCAAACGTCATGTACGTCACTTGTGCTGTGGCAGTTTCATTGTCTTTCACGCGTAAGACCAGCTGAAAGTTGCATGACACTGATTTAAATGACGTGGGTCTCTGCAATAACAGTTTTCTTTTCCTTGTCTCACATGTGATTGAGTTACAAAGGGGAATGCATTTGCAACAGGTGCCTCGAACACAGTGTAGCCGTGATGGCCTCCATGTCCACCCTCAGTAACCTCCCTCTGCCCTGAAGCCCTAAGCCTGCCAGTGAAACCTGATTCCATTTCAGGCTTTGGCACAGCACCGGTGCAACCCGGAGAGCTTCAGAGATGTCCCACTGAAGGCGCTGAGCATGAACGATCTCTAAAATCTAAAAGTACGAAATGTCTATTATGATATTATACCTTAGCCATATATTTCAGTTAATTTATGGATTTCAAGTTGTATATGAGTAGCAATAATGTTTCACTGAGAAACAGATCAATAGATAGTTGTTGGCAGAACAATATTAACATAAACATATATCCTTCTGAGTTCAGAAGGATGATCATGAACATGCAGCATCATATTTTTCGATCAAGTTAAGACATCTCAGTGCCTTTTGAAATCACTTGATTTAAGACAGTTAATAGTCTGTTGTGACAGAAGATGTTGGAATGCTGTTCACTCCATTTTTTGATAATAACAATCCTTGTTATGACAGGAACATGACATTGGTGGAGAGGGGCTTTAGAGTAAGAATTCACCTTCAGCCTGCATGACAACCCTCAGCTGTAAATTGGGAATTGATTCACAGATAATAAAGCGAAAGCGACGCCTTTTTCAGGTTGGCATTGAACGGGCGCTCCTTATTGTCCTAGTAGAAGACGGGAAAAAAAGACACATCGCACTGCTGCAGAGGACTCACGTCAGCATGGGAACCTTAGCATGTTGCTAGTCTGCATGTCAGTTTGACAAATTGTTGCAGCTGTAAATGTTCATTTTTCAGCAATAAGCCGCTTTAGAAGTCAATTCAGCGGTTTGGCGCCACAGTAAAGGATGAGAACATTTGTCTGCCACACCTGTGTGACTGCTGATAAATTGGGTTTGAACAACCGGAGAATCTGTGCAGACAGTTCTACGTTGGCTGAAAGAGGCTGGTTGATTTGCCCCTCTCCACGGTGACCTGAGTGCTGCCCGCTGGAGGAACAGACCTCAGTGAGCAGCTGCACATACTGTAGTCAGTGGATGTTGTGATTAGACAAGTTGTCTGCTGAATGAGAAGCTTGGACCTGTTGATTCTTCCTTTGTCTGTTACTTTTGGCAGCATGATGCTGGGTCATGAAGCTGAAAACATCTGTGTTCTTCAGTGTTCTTCTTAGTGACCAGACATGTCCTCCGCATCATGTCAGTGACGTTCTAAACATATATCAATGTGCTCCTGTACTGAAAACGCCTGTGAACTCTGCACGGCTCCTCTAAGGGAATGGGACAAAATTCCACAAGCATCTCTCTGACATGCACTGGATTACAAACCATTCATGGTGATTACACTGCACAAAGATAAACTGTCAGTGATCTTCTTCTTCTTCTCTTTTCGGCTTTGTCTCTCTTGAAAAATAAGAAAATGTATTCATAAAATCATTTTAGAAAGATAGAAAGTGCACCTGATTGATCCCCTATGGGAAATCGTGTCGTGTAAACTAAGAAATCACGCACGGTTTATACATAATATACACTATAAACATGCCGTACATGTAAAATGTGACATTAAAGGCGATCGAATATTCAAAGAGCAAACCTAATGCCACAGACTTGGAGCATGGAATTTTCTTGAACACACATTTCAGTTTGGATTTATATTTATTTTTGCCTGCTGCTATTAGCATTATGCTAAATACTACAACTGCAACAGTGGAAAATAAAGAAGTTGTGTATCAAAAATGTTGACTGAAAACTTGTTTACTTCAATTGAACCGTATCATTAGCTTCGTTCATATCTGAAATTCATTTATTTATGTATTGGCTCAGCGAGGGAAGCCTCCTAGCGCCCTCTGTTGGCCCTGCTGGTGTTGCACTGAGCTTCCTGTCCAACATAAGGTGTGTGTGTGTGTGTGTTTGTGGGGGGGGGGGGTCCATCCAACGCAGCGAAGGTCTCTACAAATCATTGAGTAGTATCATTCATTCACCTACATCTCATGGAACAGTCATTAAAGCATTAATACATGTACTTCACTGCTGTTTGCATGAGGTCGTTATTCTTCCTTGTATTTTATTCCCTTCTTTATGCTTACTGTCTAAAAACATCCACCAAGTAATTTGGGTCCTGCAGTCAATGGTTTATCAAGCGTCCATAACATGTTGATGCTCCATTGTTTTTCTGAAATAAAAGAGGGGGGAAAATGAACACAGTTTAAAAAAAAAAAAACCTTCGTGCATGAAATGTTGCTCCTTTTCCTGCTCAGAACAATAACAAGCTCACATCCGTGGATGTAAATAAGTTAGAGTAAGTTTAACTTGAAAGGAGAAGTGGGTGTTTCGCCTTTAAGAGTTAAGAAACTTGAAACCTTGTTTGCGCAACAATCAGTGCAGCTCACAGCCGCCAAAGTGTCTAGACTAGCACATGATGGTAGTCAGCCAATGGCTCCAGCGCTCTCCTCGG
>CAAKHB010001300.1:12857-57210 GCA_901007665.1 Aeoliscus strigatus
CATCCTTTCAGTGTTTTCAGGAATGTTGAGGAAACATGAGTAGTAAATCAAAAGTATGTGTTCCAGTTTGCAATTAGAAACATGCGTCTCTTGGAGTGACTGGATTTGTCAGTGTGCATATTTTGACAAGAAAACAACTGTAAGAAATGTCTAAACACTTCCATTACCAAGTGCAGCTGAGAAAAGGGGGTGCAGAGGACGCTCTGTTAGCTTCCCATCCCAGACAGCCACCAGGGCGCAAATTTCTGGCAGTGAGACTGTTATGACTTGCGACACTGTAATCATGGGCAGCACCTTCCATTACTTGGCCTGGCTGACAGGGTCGGGCCCGGCATGGGTGCCTGCTCTGCAGGCGGAGACAGCTTGGTGAAGACCAAAGGATAATGGCTGGCATTAATCGAGTCAATTACACTGAGTCGTGTCTCCCGCAATCCATTCACCGTTCAAATAAACAACTATGGATGTGTGCTGGAGGTTGTGAGGGGGGCTGCTTGGGAAGTGACTGGGAAGTGGAAAGAACAGTAATCATCTCGAAAATCACATAATAGCTCATGTAGAGACAGAACAAAAAACACAAGTATTTTAATTGCATTGCTGAAGTATTTCAAACGTGTCAGCACTCGCCCCTTAAAAGTCGAGCTTGTCACTGCCACTTGCTTATGCTTTTGTCATCAGGATTCCATAAACAGCAACAAGGAGTTTCACAGTCGTGCTAACAGTGTCGGCCTTATCTGCTGTAGTCACTGTCAGATGATCCCTGAGTACCCCCCACCCCACCCCACACATCCTCCTCCTGCTGTGTGGGTTGAGAGGGTTAACCGGTATAATAGGCCGACGAATGGCGGCTCATTACAAGATATCAGCCCTATGTTTACCAATTAGATTGACACAAAAAGGTCTGGTGGTGTTGTGATGCCCCATTGAGCCTTCAGCCTGCCGGCTGACAAAGCAGGGTCTCAAGGTTCTGACGGAGAAAGGGAGGATGAAACAAAACCTGCGGAGATGGTATTGAAGCACTTGATTTGCAATTTCTTGACATTGGTGTCACATCGGGGCTACACTCTCTCCAAGAGTGGCCTATCGCTCTGAGAGAAGCTCCAATTTCTCACAACCGTTGACAAGCGATCCCAGAGGGTTTCATTTACAAAACGGGCAGAGAAATTGTCCAGAGGAAGGCGAGGAATCAGGCTTGTCCTTGTCTGGTATCCCAGAATGCAAATATGGCACAAATACATTCCTCCTGGAAAACAATGGAGGTCTAGAGAGACAAGAGGATGAAATGAGAAAGGAGGATGGGGGTCGCGAAACAAAAGTAGATACTGAACCAGCTCACCAATTGGTTTCAAAGAGATTCTCTTGTACTTGATCTCTTGCCCCGGAGTTTTCGAATTGCAACATAAAATGTCTCCAGGGGAATTCAGACAATGGGCTGGGGAAGAAACGGGTTGAAAGGAAGAGGAGGGGGAGAAAAATGAGGGCTTAAAAGTACAATGGCGAACTAAAGTCACCAAATGACAATGGCTGACAGCCACTTCAATTCTGAAATGATGCTCCTGTCATGCTGCGCTCCAACGTATTGATTTTTTTCCTTCACTTTGAGCGCAGCAGGAAAAAAAAATAATCTAATCCAGTTGAAACAGATACCCGGCACTCGCATCGACCAATTGCAAGTGGCCATCAAGGTTAACGCAAGCGCAACACTTATCAAAGTAACCCCCACCCCCACGGTTTCTTCCCCTCCCTCGCACTGTCTGAGACTGATCTGTAATGGACTGGTCACCGCGCTCAGCTGGCAGGCTCTTCATCTCTTCTACCCAGAGAGCTCTTGTCTCTGCAGAGCCGCACCCTCTTCTTGCCAGCATCAGTCTAGTCACTGCTGCCACCTTTCCACAGTGACTCCAGCATCAAGGTCGTGCCACGAAAGAGATCATGAGTGTTTTAAATGCCGTGCAATGAAGAAAAATAGTCGCGTAGATTATGGTTTCTAAGTACAATGTGAACATCACTGTGCTCAAGCTCGAAAATAATTACAACACTGAAGCGTAATTGAATGTCGCCCTCACCTGCTCAAACAACAAAGAGAACAAATCAAGAGAACACGTTCCAGTTGACTAAAGAGACTGTGGAAGAAGAGTAGAGTCATATCTCTGGGGTTAGCTGGTCACACATTCACGATGACGGGAGCTGCAGAGGAGGTACCTGGGGACTTCATTATGCCGACAAGACAGCCAGAGCGAGACAATAGTCTTCTGAGGCCTGCTCCTCTCCGTCTGCTGGAGACCTCGTACAGTAACAAAGATACACATCCACTCTCTCTATATCTGAGTGTGTGTGTCTATTTATGTCGAACCAGAAATACATTCAGCAATTACTGATTATCCTTTTAATGCTGTATGTTTTCCTTTTCCTTCTGCTGTTAACAGCAAGACTAGAAGAGTCCATAACAAATTTCCCTAAGGGGAAATTATAGATTATTACATGAATAATTAAATCCCTTTGTCGTTTCTAAGCAGAACTGAGAAATGAAATAAAAAAAGTTGATGAACTGCTCAAAAGAACAGAAAGTTTCAGATGTACTGAAGAATCACGTAACATAAAACAACTCTTGGAAGAGTCAAGAGAAGGCAAGGAGTTCTCTTGATGTATACAAAACTCACATCATTATATTCATGTGTCTTTTCATTATAGGATAAGATTTCTTTATTTTTCTTGTTCGTGAAGACTCTTAACACTTGTGTGAAATGTCTTCCTGAAGTTTGCCTGTTAGGAAAAACACGTCTGTTTATGATGTCTGTACTGCTGTGCTGCTTTCTGTCCTAGTTTCCCAGCAGGACAATGCACGAGCATGCAGTGCTGCTGACACATGACATTACACCAATGACAACTACATGACGGCCAGCTAGAGTTGGTGGCAGCTATCAATCTGGGTATGATGCAGTGTAAATAGCCTTTGGGAGTTGTGGAGGTCTGGTGTGATGACTCCTGTATTTAGCTGACCTTTTTTCAGACTGCATCTGTTTCAACAACAAAGGTAATTCTCTTGAACAGCTTTTTGGGGAACTGATCCGCCAATGTAAAGTTACAGAGTTTAAGGCGTTACAGTACATCGTTGCCTGCAGCCGCTCTCTGGGGTGCTCAGGTTTCTGGGAGCCACTGCTATGATAATAGAAAATAACAAGGAACAGCTCAATGTTAATGGGATTAACGTGGGGAGAACGATCAGATCGTTTTACCGGCTGATGCAGAGGAAAGACAAAGGCGCCCAACACTAATTAGCTACTATTGTCTGATGTCGTTCACTGGATCTCAAGTCTTCATTTACTCCATTTAAAAGAAGAGGATGAATCAAGTGGGTATATTAAAAACGTACGAGGGAAGAAAGAGTAAAATGACTTGTCTTGCTCACTCTTCACTATCTGAACCTTCTTATCTGCCCCTGTGCCCCTGAGCTCACCACATTTCATCCCTAATGAACAGCACCATAAAGAGACGGAGTTCGATTTCTCTCTCCTCCCTCTCCTTCCTTCTCCTCTGGAAGATATCAGAGTCTATCATTTGCTGCATTGGGCACCAGCATCTGATCTGGAGATTTCCTCCACATTAAGGATCCTATTAGATAAAGAACCCTAAAAGGTAATTGGATTTCCCCACTCGTTATCTTCATCTCTGTTTTACCCGACGCCCACTGTAATAACTTACTCTCCGGGCCAAAGATAACTCAGTTGAGTCCCACTGGAGGCCACTGGGACAGTGAGTGAGAATGCTATGAGCGAGGGGAAGCATATGTGATGTTCTGAGGTGAGGTGGTATCTAAATCACAAGACTGTCACCGCCTACTCCGAGAGATGACCTTAGACAAGGAGGAAACACACTATATGGATTTTTGTACATGCACTGAAGGAATGAATTTGTTTGTGCCTGAAATTCCGTTCAGATTCCGTTCACTGTAGTGACGATTGATGTTAATACACGATTCCTCACTTCACATTCAACACAATAAAGGGCACATCAGTCCATTTGGCCCATTTATTCATTTACTTTTCTCTCTGTTTTCAAAGAACAATGGTGGTGCTACACAATGTAAAGAAACAAGACACATAGCTGAAAATTATTTCAAAAGCCGCCACCCCCACTCTCAGGGGGGATGTTTCATTGGCCTGTTATTTTTATTGTGGCAGTACAAAATGAAACCGTTGGCTGCAGCAGAGCTTGTATGGAGGCAAAAATCAATACAGCAATATCAGAGCAAGACTTATCAGGGTTTCACTTCTTCTCCGGGGTCACTGAGGAGCAACTGCATTTAAGAGGGGAATTCAATCGTGGAACAGAGTTTGGGATAAGCGATGGACGGTATCTATTTCACAATGTCACAAAAGGAAGTGTGGTGAAAAGTTACGTTCTGCTTTAGGTTTATTTAGGAGTCAATTCTGCCTTGAACGTTGATAGCTGATTTTCACTGCAACAAACTAGACAATCGTTGACTTTAGACCAGGTTTTTGGTCATTTGCTTTCTTTTCTTTTGTCATCTAACTAGCAACGTACCATCATTTTAGGAACGCTCCCATTCCTGCATGTAAATAGCAATAACACTTGCGACATGGACTTTGTGTCCTGTGCCATGTCCTTTAGGCCATCTAAGCAGGACCCAGAATTTCTTTCAAGCAGTAACCATAAGCTACTAAAGTCACAATATGTGACATCACAATGGTGTGTAAAAGAACTACTTAAGACTGGTAGTCTAAAAACTACCAACATTGGAAAATGTATTTGTTTTAAGTAAGTAACATGCATGTAAATTCCTATGCCAAGGGTATGTGCTACTAGGTATTAGCCACTTGTGACTCTAGTAGTCTGCGCAAATTATATATATCCTCAGTTGAGTCTATGTTGCGCTTACAGACTGTCAGGGAAAAGACCACAAATCACTTTGATGGAGAAAGTTCCTCCCACTCCAAAAGTGAACCTCATAAAGTTCAGGCACCAAGACCCACCAGGTTCTTCTTCTTGAGGACGAGCAGGTTAGGTCTGCAGCATAAAAGCTTGACTTCACTCAACCTGGCTCAACCCTCAACCTGCCAGCCCACGACTCAGTCTGTTCCTTCTGAAGGCCTCTTGGTGTCACCTAAGTACCGTGTACCTGGTTCAAACTGACGGAATGATGCTGGGGAGTTTGAGAAACTATGGGACAGTCAATGTCAGACAGCAACAATATCCAAGCAGTTTTCCTTCCTCATTCTTGTGCTGCTGTTGTGTTCCTTCAGTAGTAAATCAGGCTCAAATAAGATAAATGATGAATTCGTAAAGTACATTTCAATCCTACATTGGCCGTCTGTTTGATGATTATGCAAATAACTGACACTGAATTCATGAGAAAAGAAAACAAGGAGAAAATCAGCCAATGTGAGGAAGAAAGACAAACAAAGAAATCTAAGACTGAAATTTCATGTGCAGTGGTCACGCCCCCACCAGTATGACTTTCAACCCTCCTGGGGGACTTTACTTTACCCAAGTGTAAGTGAGACCCTTCCCTGAACCTTAAAAAAGCATTAGATTTTACTGCAAAGAGGGGGCTGAGGCCTGGGAGTGGAGGTGGTGGCTTGACACACAGTCAGCCCTTCAGATCCGCCACCTCTCAGGTCTGTCTGCAGCTTTTAATGCTGGCAGGTTCCCGAGAAACCAAGGGGGAGGGATGGAAGGATGGAGAATGCCATATTCCTGTCACTGGCAAAATACACCCCCAGCGGGAGTATAATGGACGAGATCTCAGCAGGGCAGGAAATGATTCTGATGAGATCTAGAAAACAGAGTGTGTGGATTGTAGGCGAGCTGGACTGGGAAGCGAGCGGTGAGGGATGCCCCTGGGTCATGACGGAGTTGGCCCTGGGGCTACAGCGTGAATGGTGGCGTTTGTGCTGAGAGCTCGCTGGATAGAGTAGGGGAGAAGTTATGTTTCAAGGGCAAGTCTGCAATTTGGCCAAGAGGCATAAGGATAAATTCACACGATGTTTAGTCAGGGATGGGGGCCAAACATGATCTCCAGCCCCAAACTACTTCAGTGTGCATGCATGTGATCAGCATTTATCCTCCAAGTTCGTGGAGACATATCGAGCTTGATGGACTAGTCTTTGGATGTCTGAGACCTCACCAACTGTTCCTGCCATCACTGCATGTTCACTGCATGAATTTCTGAGACAAGCGGAAGAACAGTAAGATATCCAGCATTTCCATCAAAGTGATCACACTGCTGCCATTGACCTAGCTCACTGTCATTGATTCTTCTAAAGCCAGAAAATATCATTCCCATTTTTATTTCCCTTGATCTGGTCAAGCACATTTTCCATCCACACTAGAAATACTACAGCTACGTTCACACTGCAGGTCTGAATGCCCAATTCCGATTCATTGCTCAAAACAGATCAACAGCTCAAGCTCCTGAAGTGACCCGCATGCGCAGTTGATCTTTAATGACATCACACACATAGCGTTGTTTATGGAAGTGAACATGACAACGAGCATGGCAACCACTTGTTTGACGTTAGTCTGTGGTCGTGATGTCACGGGTGTCGCGGAGGAAGATATCTTTCAAAGCTTCAGAGGAACAAGAAATGCATTTCATCACATTTGTCAGCACCTCTCTCGCTCTCTCTCCCGCCCCTGCCTGTGGGACTTTCATTTACAAAACAGCGCGATGTGTGTCAGGATGATGTCAAAGTGGCATTCTATGTGACCTGGCTGTTCAGACTGTGGTCACATTAAAAAAAACGGATATGTATCCAATTCAGGAGCACATTTGAAAGTGGCCTGAATCAGATTTTAAAATGTCAGATTCAATGCGATTCAAAGCAAATCGGATATGGGTCACATTCTAGAGAACAAATCAGATTCAGGTCACTTTTAACTGCAGTGTGAACGTAGCATAAGTGTCACTCCAGATGTTCTGCCATCTGTACTTTGAACATGCCTTTCTAGAGAGGACCATACACCTAAGAAATGTTTGCGAGTTTGTGTGTGTGTGTGTGTGTGTGTGAGAGAGACAAGGCTCTTACCTCAAACTCAGCATGTTTATGGATGTCTTCAGCCCTCTGTCGGCTAAGGATAAATTCTGCTTCATTAGCCACACGAACCAGGTGGTCCTTCATGGTGTGACTTAGCAGTCTGAGAGGAAAGGAGTGGTGCATTAGCATAACATGAGAACAATGTCATGTATGTGATATATTGATTATAGTCGATAGAGAGAACATGTCTCATATATGTTCTTAAAATACTCCTTCTGCTTAACACCGATGGAGCCCCGAGGAGGATCAGCTTATCCTGTAATATCCAGAAAATTCTGGAAAAGCACCGTGCAAAATCAGCAGAAAATCTAATTTGGACAAAATCACATGCATCCTAGATGTGGCACGCAAGTGCTAATTGATTTGTTAATGATATTCATCTGAGGAGAGGGCGGATCTCCTCCATGTTGCTACATATGTCATCTGCAACCCTTCTTATCAGTGCTGATGAAGCATGCATGTTGTGTGTGTGTGCATGTCAAAGAAAACTGTGCAGCCCTAGAGGTCAGGGCTGTGCAAAGTGGAACAATAACAGACTAGGGGCCAAAGAGGAGGGATGGGGCGGTGGATAGTGGTGGTGGGGGGGGCTATGATCGGGGTTCTGGGGCCAGGAGATGACGGTAACCTAAGCCTGCTGTTTCAGCACAGGGCAGCAGGGGAGCGGAGGTGCAGGGGCCTCAGCAGCCTCTCTGGCCCTGTCCAGGCCCCGCTATCCATAAAGCAAGCGATGCCCTTCTTTATGGTGCTGTGGATTCACACGCACATGGACAAACAGGTCCCGGTAATGGTGTTAAATAGAGCTTCAAATGTTCTGTATGATGGTGACGTTCTGTATGACAGGAAACTGTGATGTTATTGAGACGTAAAATGAGACAGTGTTGTCATTATTAGGTATTGAGTATTGAGGTATTAAGTATTGTACAAATGATTTTCGTCCAGACAGGACCAGAAACCGACCCAGAGATGACTTATTGTGAGTTTTATAAGTGCAAACTCCATAGCTGTCAAAAATGTGTGAAAGACAACCCAGGGTAAAATAAGTAGCCTTCAAAAGCAATACATAAATGGCTAAAGCTAAATAGTCAAGTACAAAGGCCGACAGGAATAGTGTGAACGTATTTTCCTGTTATCACACCCCAGTCAGTCCTCTGCCTTTCCCCAGATCCCTCTGGGATGAGCAGGTATTGAAGGGAGCCTAGAACTCAAGGTCCCTTCACCCTCGCTCTCCTGAGCTCCTGTTCACCCCCTCACTATTGATCGCTGTCCAGAAACAGATCACAGGGGGGATCTGTAGGCCTGAGGGGCAGCGATGACACCCAAGGAAGGTGAAATTAAAAAGAGACAGAAAAGGTAATGAAGAAGTGCTACTGCGAGGACAGAAGACAGGTTAGTGACCTACCTTCCTTCGTTGACCAGCTCAATGAAGGCGAGACCTGCATTCTTCTGGATGGAGTTCTGCCATTCCTAAATGCAAAAAAAAAAAAAATTGTTTTTGAAATTAAAATTTTAGATATGATCATGGGAAACATATCAGAAGCTGTATCTGTATACATTCCCACAATGAATGTTCTATACACCTTTATACATCATGACAACGATGAGTGACGATCAGCAATAGTACTGTGGTCGTCAAAAAAAAGGCTCCATCAGCAGCCAAGAACTTGTGGACAGGCCTGAAAGAGCCGTGTTTAAAGGGCATTTATCACACGTAAATACACAGATTTCCTCCTCTCTCTGACTCCCGTTATGGTTTGAGGTGTCAGTGTAAACAGTTCAACCACAGCCGTATATGACTTCAAATCCTCAACGTGGAGGGACGAGGAGAGACGGGAAACTCTTGAGGCCATCGTCTCTCATGTTCGGTTCTGACATTTCAACACCTTCGACACAAGCGTCAAAAGAATAATAAAGCAACAAGGTTATGGGGCCTGTTTGAACCTCACAGCAATTTTTCCCCCCTTTCGTCCTCTCTGGGGAGATGGAGAAATATGCGCGAAAAACCTCATGTTAAAGACCCAACTACCAAATAACTCCTTTGAGAAAAATATGAGCTGCTTCTTGTAGTAACTCATGTATCGATCAGCTGTTAGTACTAAATGTAACAAGTATGAAAGTTTTACATTTACTCAAAAGGCAACATCAGTAGTTTACAGTATCAACTGTGACACGACAGATATGCAGCATGAATGTGTATTCAAGCATCAGCATTTGAACCTCAGCTGTCATCGTCTCAGGCGCTGATAGAGGAAACTGTGTGTTTATGCAGAGACGGACCTTTCAGCAAGCCGAGGAAGCCTGAAGGGACGGGGGTTTTAGCGCTACACGCTGGACGGAAGGGTCAACTTACAAGAATTTCTATTTAAACCCAAACATACCTTGAACATACATGATAATTACTAAAACAGTTTTTCACTCAGAGCACAACAAATGTAGAACCATCAGAACCAATCACGCGCCCGGGTCGAGAGAAGTCACTTCGCTGAAGTGCCTGTGCACCATCAGTTAACATAATCCACGTCACACACAACAACCAAACACTTAACCTCAGCTCATAACTGCTTTCTGTTCTCAAGGATCATATTGGTATTGACCATGTTTACTATATATTCCAAATAAGGAGGCCACAAAGGGAATAAAAGTCTGCACTTGGAAGTGGAAACAGTGTTCTGGAGCAGAGAACTGGCAGAGCTGTTTTGCAGCTGAGTCTTTGGAGGAAGTGTGTGAGAGTAGCATTGGGGCCTTATAACATAGAAAGACGTTGAAGGACATTAACCATGAGTGTTAGCCTGTGGCCATGGGGATATTCCAGACCAGACCTTATTCTGTTCCCTGCATTTCAAATAAACACGGCAGGAAGTGAGGCCATAAATAGGGTCTCTGGAGAAGCCCAAAAGCAGTGACATCAAATTTCCTGTACGAGACGGCTTCGAATGTCATACAAACTGCATAGGCCGGCATACTTTAAAACACAGTCAATTACAAAAGGCTGCTTCATTATACAGGGCTTCTGTTTGAGACGAACACCACAGCAGCTATTGGCAGTTCGTGGACACACACACAAAGGTGATAGCAGGACTAATGGTGTCATTATGGGCTATGAGAGGCCGTCTGCCGCTGAATAAAAAAAAAGCGATGACCCTGATCTGAGGAGCATCTCTAAGACACAAAAAAGGAAACTGGGACAGGTCAGTGATGGAATATTGGATTTTGGCTGCTCTGGTCAGCGGTGTCACAGCTTTTATGGCCACGATAGGGGCCATGACCACCACACCCGATGAGAGGATACAAGCAGCCACATTTGTGACCCCTCACCTTTAACCTGACCTCATAACAGATGATTGGACTGAAACAGAGGGCTGTGCCTGATCAAATCAGGAGCTAGATCAAAAAATGTCAATATTTAATCAAGCTAGTCAGGCTTGTTTTTTGTTGCCTTTTGCATGAAAGCGCGTAGAAATAAGTTTTATCCTTTTCCTTATCCTCCATTGAAATGCCCGTCTCAACCTGAAGTCAAAGAGACAGCTCTGTTTTCCATGAGTCTAAACACACATGCCACGCACTTCCGTCATTACAGCTGATTATCCATAATGAACATCTAAATATACCACCAGCTCTTGTGAGAAAGCACAGACCTCCTGAGCAAAATAGACTTTCAAACATCAGACTTGCCACAACAAAGAGGAAATTTTAAAAAAGCCGAAATAATAAATGAGGCAGCTGTGCTTTTCAGGGGCATCACTCATAATCACAAGTATTTGTTGATTGGAGAGGCTACGGGAGCAATGTTGTTACATGACAAATACCAACAAGCCTCTAGTCGATGTGACAGCATAACAGAAACTACACGAAACAAGCTGAAAGCCCAGATTTTAGACTTTTTCTCCCAGTCCAATAAGAAAATATTTACAAAATTCTGTTGCTGTGAGATATGAGTCAATGTAAGAGCTTTTGGGCATTTCTATATCAGCATCTTGTAACCGTATCTTGAAATATTTCATGTCCATTTTGTGTTTTTAATGACCACAAAGGCAATTAAGAAAGGAGAGGTGTGACCAAAACAAAGAAAGTGGTCTTTTTCTATAATTACTGGAGCAACTGAGAAGGTGGTTTCTCATTCATGGTGCTGTGTCTGTGTTTGAATAACTTGACACCCGAACTTGACACAACCTCGTCCAGCTCTCAACATGCACACATACACTGACACAGTCAGATGGTATCTGCAAAAAGAAAAACAGACATGCATATTGGTGTTTGAATGATCAAATTTACAACTGAAGGAATATGTAATGATTTCCAAACATTTACACTGCCATCTTTCCAAGACCATCACGGACTCCCACGTTAGTGGGTCAAACCCCCGACCAGACAAAACCAAAATTATTTTGTAACGCTTGAGCCAAGTATGAACAGCATGTTCTAGCAAGGACCATATTGAAAGACAAAAGTTGATCATGAGACAGAACTAAAGAGAACTAATTCCTCACTGAACAAATGTGTTTATCAGAAATCCAAAATACTTTCTGCCAGGGTGATCATTTGTTGAATGGTGGTGGATTGTTTTACTGCACAAAGAGCTTGTGATTTCATCCAAGATTTTCACAATTTGATTTTTATTCTTATTTAACCATTGCAATTATTTTTTGTTAAAAAAAATATTGTTGAACCCATCGGTTCTTTTGCCTTTTTCGTCTTGATCCTAATTCACTCCACTGTAGTAACTAGACTTTTTTGTCACTTAAATACAACAAAATTGAACATATTTCTGAAAATGGAACATTAAAAGACTAAAAAAAAAGTATTAAATAGAGGCAAAAATGTGAATGGATCAAAACAACTGCATCATCAAAGTCACACTGAAACCTGTTAAAACTGCTGATTAAGACATTTCAGCAGGACAATTCTTCCTGGTGTGATAACTGAGGAACAACCAGTGCAGCTGCCCTGTGCTGGACAGTAAAAAAAAACGTAAATAGACAGTCTATGAGTGTAAGTCAAGCCAGCATCGAGTAAATGGCGGCACAAAACATTCTCATACAGGCTGACCCGGTTTCTAATAGGGTCTCCATAGTTTGTGATTCCTTTCACAGCAAGACTTTTTCATTGTCATTAGTTGTTTAGTTTACTTAAGATGAAAACTAATCTGACAAGGAGAGGTGAAGAAAGTGTAAAAGAGAATTTATGACAGCTTATTGTTCTGTACACAGACATTATTTCCCTTTTCTCCAGATTAGTTCGTGCCCCGTGCTGTAAGACATGGTGACAATTTGACAGCAGTTGTGTTTGGCGTTCTTTGTGTGACTGAATTCTTCAGAGGATGTCTAAGATCTGATCCGAAATGACAACACTAACCTTTCATATTCTAACAGACAATCACGTCTAACACTTGGACCATACTTTCCTAATCCTCAAAAAAAATAAAAATAAAACAAAAATGCAGATGAACGTGTTTTTGGTGTGAGCTAAGGAGCCAGGATACATTTCTATCAGCGGGCAGCTGGGAAAGAATAGCAGGGGTGGAAATATAAGAGGAGATTCCAAGGTCTTATTGCTTGAGACCTGCCAGGTAGGAAAACATTACTTTAACAGCACTTCTCAGGAGGAGAGCGATGTCAGGGAAAGTCATTTATCCGACACACGATGAGACGTTGTGTATAAATAACCAAACAATCACTTGAAACCAGCTCACAGTAAATCTGTCTCCAAGCCAAATTTTAAAAAACCCTCCCATTATTTTAGGAGGTTCTCAATTGATTCTCCCCTCTCAGCTAGACTTCCCTTCCTGTCAGGAAACCCCACTGACCCCCGCTCCTCCAACACAACCACCCCCCCTCCTCCGGCTGCATAGTTGGCAACGATAGGGAGCCTGCAGAATTAAGTGCCAGTTGGTGTTGCTGTGTTTTCTCTACGTCTCACAGGAGGGTACCTTTTCAAAGAACATACGCCACGATGTGATCCTCTGAACTAGAGAGTGATGGCAGGGACACTGAGCCGCGTGGCACGGCTGTAAAGGGCTGCTGGGGCCCGGCACAGACTGAAAAATAACACTTTGATTTGCACTGATCTTGAACCTTGTGTGCCTGTTTAACTGCGCTGTGGGGTGCGGGTTGAACTGTGAGGAAAATGATGGGGAAGGGCTTTTGGTCCCCTGCTTTCATCACATTCCTCGCCGCTTTTCTCAGCTCCCCGAGTGGTTCATACAACACGGGCTGCTATTGATCCACCAGAGTCCCACTTGCAAGAGAGGAAAAGAAATATAACCAATGACAGACATAAAGGACTAGTTAGTGAGTTAACCCCTTAACAACAATAGTATCCCCTGTGCTACATTCGTGCTACAGTAATTATGCGATTACTGTAATTACTGCAATTACTGTTTGTGCTATCAGAAAACATTGAGCAGTTGTTGAAAGCTGAGAAGTTGCACTCGATCCGCGTGCCTGATGTGAAGGAGGAGCGAAAAGAACTAAAATTTCCAACATCTCGGCAAAAGAGAAAATGTCCATCGGATGCTGAAAGTTGAGAAATTGCACTTCTGTCTGTTGCACTGCTGTCATTACGGTAATGATTCATCGACTTCTAGCAACAGTGTGAATAGGATTACCGTAATGACAGCAACTTTGATGTGAAGCGCAACTTAACTCAACTTCCAAGAACCGATTTTTCTCCTTCTCCTAGCTCCTTCTTCACACCAGGGAGGGGACAGAGTGCACCTTCCCAGCTTTCAGTAACTGCTTGATGTTTTCCATAGCATAATATGCTATTGTGAATCGATAGCGATAGTATTGATGTTAAAGGGTTAAACATTCCAAGCACTGAGGCCACTCAGCTCTCTACTGGTTCCCTCGTTTCTCAGATGATTCTATTGATTGTGTAATGTATGATGACTGTGCAGTCACGACCTGTTCTCTGACTGCAGGAGTTTAAACTTCTATGGCTCCACCACTCTCTAGTGCTAACCTTGAGGTCAGGGGGTCAAGGGTCAGGAGGAGCCAAGTGTTTAGGGAAGTCAATGTCTTTCTCCCTGCAGACTAGAAGAGACGTGTCCATCTGTTAAACAGGTTAACTTTGGTGGGACTGCCTGGGAAAAAATGATAACGCTCACTCAATCACTGAATTACACAAAGAAGAAGTTCACGTCCATGCTGGTTGTTCAGGTCAAAGTGTGATGGTGACTGCACAGCAGCTGGAAAATACCGTGGCAACAACATGCATCATCTTTTCAGTGAATATGCCTCTCTTGTTTGCGCACAGTTTCGCATTTTGGTCATCTGTCCACGTGCTGAGTGACAGTCTATGAACACCAGAGAAAATATGTGGCTGTGTTATGATCCACTATGTCCAACAGCTAGTCATTAAGAAAATATGTCAAGAAAATAGGTAACAGTCTCTGGACACATAAGAGTGTTGCCAAGTGAGATGAAGCGAATGTATAAAGCTAGGAGTGACACCACCATCACCTGAGGTATTATTATTAGAAATATGCTTACCAAACCCACAGCAGCCTACATCAATTAGTCTATGTGTTTAACTATATGTCTAAAATTATAAAGTGCCCATTTTGAAAAATATCTGACTTGGTTCACTTGTGCATTACCCTGCACTTTAATCAGGATAATGAAATGGCATGGAATGACATTGTGTGACACTGTGTGATGTGTTATTCATGTGGGCTTCTATGTTGTTGTGTATAGTTGTTTGTTTTGTTTTTTTAAAGACTACAGATGGAAATTAGGATCCCTGCTAAATCTGATGCACCCATGTTCTCAGGTGTGTGACACTGATTAATGTCATTGGGTGTTGTCCTAAAACGCAATAATATAAATCTTGAAGAACCTACCCAGTAGCCATCTCTGGAGCAAAATATACACAACTGAGCAATCAGTCTGTCTATAGAACTAATGAAGACGGTATCAAATATGGTCGTTTTGGGCAAACTAACACATTGCAATTCAAGATAAAAAGCGCCACAGCAATCCTTCCGATTTTTATTCACTAAGATCCACAGATCTCACTGGGAATACGTTTCCTATGAATGATTTATTCCGTAGAAAGCAATAAATACTGTCTCCCCCAGAATAACTGCTACTTTTGGTGTAATTTAAGGGAACTGACCCGTTTTCCTTTTCTTGGTTTAACCATTGTCAAACAAGTCCCACTCAGTCCTTTCTCTCCTTCCACTCCATGTACAGGATGCATTTCTGATAAATGGCTAAAGGATGGATGGGCTGACAGAAGGGCTGGACAATAATGGCTGATCTACAGGACACAAATGCAGCTACTGAGGAGATTTATGGGCCTCTGCTCATTGTAGACTGTCCAGTAACCGATGAGATGATTTTTCAAAGCTCTGGACGGACAGCGGCGAGCACAAGAGAAAAGAGCCTTCTTCTTGTCCCGGTGCATTATTTATAAATCACATGTTTTGGGTGGAAGCCACTTCAAGACACTCACCCAAGAAACAACACACTGGCCGTAAATGTGATCGAGACGATGGAAACAAGTGAGAGGGAGAAAGTGAAAGTGCCAAGGGGAATCAGGGTGATGGAGCATGGGAAACAGCAGCTCTTTAAATGTAAATTGTTGATGATGATATTCATTTGTATGCTGCTTTGCGGAAGGTGTCGTTTTCAATAACTTAGAGGGGCTAAACACATAGTCACCTGAACAGGACTCTGTATCTTCAGTCATTCCATCTATATGTGTGTGTGTACCGCCTGCACTCTGTATTAGAACATAATTATGTCAGGGAAAGGCTCAGGAGAATCCCTGTAATATGATACAACAACGTCTGGTGAAAGCACACTGAGTGTCTTTTTACCACTTTGAGCAGTACTCTGTTACAACAGTACATAACCATTAATCCTCACTTTGTATATTCAGCAGTCTGCAAAAGATCAATATTAGAGCGGAGAACAAGGCGGCATGCCACCTCAGCAGTTAATATCTGATCAAAATGGTCCTTTAATTGGGAGCACTGTTGTAGTGTTTTAGAAACGTGCCGCTATCAAACGGTGGTTTACAATCCCCTCCTCAATGCCAAGCTGATGTGGCCGCCAATGCAACTTTCACAGGATCGCTGATTAAAAACTGCTCTGGAGTCCCCAGCCTCCTGACCCTTCACCCTGGCTCCACTCCATCTCAAAGCTCAGGAAATTAATTAAAATTTCACAGAGATGGTATCACATCACATCCCAATGAGGGCGAAGGGGGAGAAGAATCAATCAAAATCATCTCCTTCCACCTTCAGCAGTTGGCTTGAAGGCAAGAGGGAGTTCACAAGATGGCAACTCAGGCACTTCCTGTGTGGGAATTGAGCACTTCCTGTGCCAGAGGGCTCCCCAAACTTCGCTAAATAATGTCATCAATCATGGCACAGGGTCACTCTCACTACCCCACAAGGAGAAGAAACACACAAATAATTATACAATGTTATTTAGCCCAAAGGTAAGTCTGTTCTCATTCTCCTCTGTGGAAAGCAGTATGTCTCCCCTGTGTAACCCCCCTTCCCCCACCCCACACAAACCCCTCCCCCTTTACACAACAATAAAATTACATTTGCATTAGCTGTGCGAGAATTTGGTTGGATGATTTATTGAAGCAATCAACACGATGCTGGCCAATCCTTGGTCCTCTTGCTGAGACAGACTGTGTGTGTGTGTGTGTGTGTGTGTGTGTCGATGTGGGTGTGGCAGTTGGGAGGAAAGAAGAAATAGCTTGGGCTGGGGACCAAAGGGGGAAGCGGTGGAGCCATGAGCAGTGCAGCGGAGCAATCACAAAGATTCTGCCTTCGATTAGATTAGCATTAAACAACAGCCTGACAGATATGACAAATAGGTGCATTAGAGCCTGTCATTCTTCTCTCATTGCTTTTCTATCTAGCTCTCACTCCTGATATTCCTGCCTCTCCCAACGTTAGAGGGTTCATATTTCCTGCATGTGTCCCTCTGGCCTGAATCTATGCACGACCACTGACATCCAAATAGATGTGCAATCTGGCTGTATCACCTTTTTGTAGATGAAGTCAAGTGAATAATAGGAAATAAACTGCTAAAGGGGTTAAGAGGGGGAGAAGGTGGAAGGAGAGGCCCGATGACAGGTACTATTTCATTGCAATATAAAACTGATAAAAGAAGGTGTCATTAATCAGATGTGGTTTTGTATTAAGATCATTTTTTGTTCATGAGGTGCTTAAAATGGAAAAGACAAACAAACAGGGTAAAGGGAGGAGTTATTGTCTGCCGTCCTTGTCAGTGGCAGCGTCTATCTGAAGGCAACAGGGTGTGTGTGTGTGTGTGTGTTACCCTCTGAGAACAAGAGTGAATACAGTCTGTTTGATTCTGGTGAAGATGCAGAAACTGAGCAGCTTTCAGTAGCTTTGTGTCCCGTAATGCTAATCAGCCATCCTGGAGTGGACTACTGACACCAGCCATCATTGATCGGCCCACGCCTGCTTATGATCCCTGAATTAGTATTCATGAATCTGGCAGCAGCTAAATAAACTTGGCAACAAAACACCCACAAGAGAACAGAGGAGAGAGGGATAATCAATGCAAAGCACCATCAAATCTACATTATCCCTCCTCATCAGTTTGGCCCAAGCCACAGGGACCGTGGCTCAGGTCAAAGGTGACACCGACAGGTCGACCACCCTTGACCCTCAAACCGATATCTGCGGCCAAAGATGCCTTCTATCCACTTTCTCTGCCCTCGCTCGGGGACGGGAAGGTGGATCAGGCTTTGTGAAGGAAAGATAAGTCGCCGGATGGCTCACTATCCACTGGGGCTTGTAGAGTTATTGCACTCAAGGTGAGACTGATAAATCAAGCCCAGTGGAGAAGTGGAGGGCAGGGATGAGAAAAAGATAAAGATGCCAGACTTGCCTGTGAACACAGAAGCATGACGAGCTCCACCACTGAGCTGCTGGACTTCATGCAGACCAGACCTGGAGAGAGGAACGAAAAGAAAAAGATTTAATGACCAGGATTTTTAGGTTTCAGTGTTGTACCTCATAAACTTCCTGCATAATCACAAACACATATGTGCACACGAAGACAGAGATTATCTAACCTTGCACCATCTGCACGCCCGGGGACAGTATTGATGGGCCTAATGAGTTGACATGTTACTGTAAACTAATACATATTTGGGCCTTGTATTACAGGTCCTCCTTGGCCAGCATATGTCCCATTGATCCCTAATGGCAGGTCCTGGGCTCTTAGAGATCAAGGGGCCACTGGAGTGTCCAGACGGAAGGACAGCAGAGCAGCCTTTGGGCTTCCCCTTGCTCCTCGTATGGCATGGACACTCGTGACACGCACAAGCGTCCACATACACACAAACATACACCTCCCCCTTGCTTTCTCTTTAGCCCCCCTGCAGCTATCAATCAACTTTCCATTTTGTTTGGTGGCAGCAGACATCCCAAACACTGCTATTAGTGGCCTGGCCTCTGACCTGGCCCCCTGCAAACCTTCAGCACTGCTACAAACTCGCAGCTCAACGCACCGTCATTGTATTGGATTAACACCGCATGTTACTGCATCTTAGAAAAGGGCTTTCCACAAGGTTTCCGACTTGACACAGTCAGAGACATCTCACTGGTACTCACTGGTGCCCTCAATGAGGAGCTCCTGTCCGTGACTGCCCAGCAGGGTCCGGGAGAGAAACGGAGCAAAGTCCACAAAGATCTCCCTGAGCAGAGGAGCTGCTTTCTCCAGAGCATGTTCCAGACGCTCGGAGATACTGCAGATGAGGAAATGTTGATTACATATGGGAACAAGTTAAAATAGGTTGTGAAAGAAAACACTGTATTAGAACAATGGCTAATGGTGTTTATTCAATTGCAGTAAGAGCTGAGAGTGCATGTACGTGTGCATGTTAGAGAGAGAGAATAAGATGAATCACCTCATACTGGGGGCTGTGTACTGGGTCACAGGGGAGAGTGAGGGGACAGATGGCAAACTAGCGCTGGCTGGAACCTGGCCGCCTGCTGCAGGGAGAAACCAAAGAACTCAGTTATTAGTCTGGATGTTGAACAAGAATATGATGCAGCGCTTGCACGCACACGCACACACCAATAGATTATACCACCAGCACAGCACCATGAACTCATGAGGAAATACAAATGACACAATGGCAGCCATTCAAATGTGTGGAACAGGCGGATTTATGACTGAATAGGGCAAGTGGGGATGCAAATATAATTTTATGGTTAGATAGTGGATGATGTACTCAGAGCACAATATGTCTTCCTTATCAGTTTACAATTGCATGATCCACCGAGAGGCCGGTAACACCATCAGTTAGAGCACATCAGTTTTGGGTGGTGTTCTATGCACAAAATACTGCAAAGTGTTATTATAATTGATTTTTTTTAGCGTTTCACAGCCTTTCAACTCATTAAACCATTACATACCAATTTACCCCCCTGGGCTGTTTTTTTGGACTGTTTCATTACATGACTGAAAGGTACTTTACGACTTCATTCTGGAGACAGAGACACACAAGGTACAAAGTCCACGTTTGATTGATCTGGCAGTAAATTCACTTCCCTACGCCTCATAAATAAGGTAATGCACAGCTAAATATGGAGGAGGGGGATTCCTCTGGTGTTTCAGTGGGCCTGTTTTTCCAGCCAGTTCAGTCTCTGAGCAGGGATAACTCTGAGGGAATGACAGACAGTGTAGTGGGGCTGGAATGTGTGTGTGTGTGTGTGTGTGTGTGTATGTGTGAGTGTGTAAGGTGTTAAGCAGCGGCATGTGGGCTTGGTGAGAGTATCCCTCTCCAGCTAAAGTAGCTCCTTCAAACAAAGGACTAAATGAACAACTCCACTGGTCCTCCCAATGCCACGCTAAAACACACAAAGACTAACAAAGCGTATTTACTCAACACTGCTCAGTGACACAAAGCAAACCATGCACACAACAGCCATCCTTATTCACACGCACTAACACCACAAGTGCACACATATACATGCTCCCTCTAAAACACTAAGCAAACAAAAACCCATTCTTCAATCCTGTCCTCCTTTCTCTCTCTCTCTCACACACACACACCTCGTTTGTGTTTGTTTGCTAGATAGATAGAGATATCATATTATATATTTACCTGGATTCCTAAATATAATTAATAAAGAAGTAAATATGTGTCACACGTGACACACACACAAAATCATATATATATATATAAAATATATATATATTGATTTCTGACAGCAAACTAGTCCCCCAACTAAGCTTATTTCAAAGGCCTGTGTGTGTATGTGTGTGTGTCTGTGTGTGCGTGCGTGCTTACTGGCTGCAGCATCTTCAGAGGTGCTCTGGGAGGTGTCACCAGAAGAAACCACGGCAACGCTGTCGATAGGCGACCCACCAGCGGCTCCAGCATGAGGTGTAGAAGCAGCCGGAGGCGGCATCGTGCCAACTTTCTTGGGTGCGACAACAACACTTCTGCAGCGAGATGAGACGGTTTATTATGTCACTGTCACCTGTGCAACAGAACTATTGAAAGAGACAAACATTCTAAAGCTGGGAAGTGTATGTACATGCTGACATACAAGGTGATTTAAACATTTTTCAAAAATAAAAAACAAAAAAAACAAACAAAGAAAAAATGAAAATACAGCATTAGTAGGCTAAATCAGACTAATACATTTTTACTATGGCCATCTATCTGTAGTTTTTCACATACAAGTGCAAGTCAGCACATGTATTCAATAGGTCTGCCAAAAAAAAAAAAACCATTTTAAGAAGTAATTCTTTGAACAAGCTGAAGGGCTGGTATATGATCTTCATTATGACAATATGAAATTAGCGTGTATGATCAAGTGTAAGCATGACCATAATATCAAAGCTATACAGCTAGATAAAACTCTTTCACACTCATCTTAGCTAAGTGCTGATGATGCCTCTTCTTCAGATGTGTGTACTGTCGCGCAACAGGAAGCGTTTGATGTTGTGATGTGGTATGACTGAGTGGAGGACTATTCCCATCCGGCAAACGGGCGGTGGGAGGAGAGCAGTGTGCAGATAAGCTGTCAGTTTCGACCACTGCTCTGACAGACCACTGGACATATCAAAGAGGGTCTGGCCCTGCTTATCAGTGCTGACACAGACTCTAATCACTGGCTACTGCTCCCTCTCAGAAACACAAACCAACGCAGACTTACTCAAGACACGCAAGCACACATCTGATGCACCCGTCTGAAGCACACCAAAAACACACACTCCTGAATATTCCCATAGTTGAAGGAATCACCCATTTGAAGTCAATATTCAGAAATCTGACAAAAGAAATTGGGTTTAAATACATTTTTAAGTCCCCCAGTGTCAGACAATATTTCTGAATCAGAGCTTGTTTTAACACATTAACTTGTGAAGCTTTATTGGCCAAATCTAAACGAATGTTATGCACTTAATGCATTTTAGCCCTAATGTTCAAATATTATGTCCAGACTTTCCAAAAAAAATGCACATACATTGGATATTGGAAACGGTGCTAATGTGTATGTATGCTTTCATGTGAGCGTGCACACACAGAGTTGGTCTAGTTCCCTGTAGAGCAGACAGATACCTGGCTGAGGGATCAAAGGATGTTCTTCACTGATTTAATGCAGCTGATCTATTTAAAGTTACTGTGGATGACAGCCAACCTATGCCTCCAGTGAGATATTATCAGGGAATAATAGAGCGGTTTACAGATGTGACGGCTGTGAAGGAAATTCAAAAAACATGCTGATTAACTCCTGAGCTGGAAAAAAACAAAACAAAACAAACATGAAATCTGTGTTGATAACCGGGATGCTATTAGATACAATTATCTTCCCTCTGTTCAGATAGCAGCTGGACTGGGTAGTGGTATCAACAATGAAGGGCGGCGCTGACGTGAAGCACCGCAGGTGTTAACAGCGGGAGAGACAGACAAGAACCTCAAGTGAGCGTCGGCTAGCGGTGTCTGTGTGTTCAAACATCTGAATATATGCATGTGTGACTTTGAACAATTGCATAAGTGCACAACAGTGTTGCAGTCTGGCAGGAAGCACGCCCGAGTTTCTGTTTGGCCTTCCATCTGTTCCAAAGGCCCAGTGAATAATTCAGCAGGTCATTAGCCACACTGATCATGAGCGGGCCGCCCCAGTCGATTAATCAGCTGTCAGTGGCCAGATCAACCCACCAACAGAGGCCCAGGGCGGTGCGACTACACTGGGCTAAGACTGAATTATTTAACGGCTTTAACCTGCCATATCTGTGTGAAGTAAACACTGTGTTCCAGTAAGCGATGCTATTTCAGGTCGGCCGAGTGCAAGCCCAAGTGAGAAGGTCAGCGATAAGTGAGTGAACATTTCACTTTGCATAGTGCATGCAAATTTTCTGTAATGTACACTCCCATTGACATTTTACTCATACACAAGTGTCCAAGTTTTACTCAAGTGTTACTGTGATACTGTCCTGAACTGTGACTGAATGATGATGACGTGTGTGATGGAAAAAACTTTGAAAACATTAATGATTTATGGCCAGAGAAAATAAGACATATAAGAAAATAAGACCTGAGAACAGACAAATCCCAGGTTTTTTAAAATGTGTGACACACACAAGGATGCTGTACTGGATGCAACTATAAATAAATAAAATATAAATATAAAAATATAAATATAAAAATATAAATAAAATATAAATATAAAAATAAATATTTTAAACATCAGGGTAGGGGTGTTAAACAGAAGAAACAAAATTTTGCGATGAGATGATGAGATGTGGGGTTTGTTTGTTTTCTGCCAACCAAATATTTGAGACCAGCAGTGTTTTAGTTGTAGTCTGATTTTTTTGCATCTCAGATGGAATGATGATACAACATGCAGTCTGGAATCTTAAGTTGAAATATTTTCATATTTTCACTGACATGCAATATGACAGCAACAGTCTCGCTTCCCAGAATGCCTTCTGAGTTGATCTGTGTTGATCTGAAGAAAAGCAAGAGGCTGCTGTCTCTAAACGCTTTAAGGGTGTTGGTGGGACAGACAGGAAAATTAAAGCATATGCCATAGTTTTCTCGCATACTGTTTAATCTTATAGCTTGATGGGAGTGGACCTCTGGGCCCCGTTTCCCTCCTGAAGCCAGATTTACACTGGAAGCGCCTGTGCCGTGTTTCTACTCTGTTCCCAGTGCGATCTTAATCGACACCGGGAGTGTTTCAGCAGCAGAGCGAGAATGCCCAACGAGTACCTCGAGATGGCATGTGCAAACATCAATAAACAAGAGTGAGGCTTTATGATTGATGCACTTCAGTTTTCATCAGCTTTTGGATTCAACCATGAGCAAACAAGCATCTAAATGTTAATTTATTACTTTATGAAGACTTGAGAATGTTGTTGAGGTATCAAATATGATACAGTGCCTCTCCAGGATAAATCTAGTATAAATCGTACCTGAGAGGGCTGCAAACATTCGAAAGCGAGAGGAACTGCCCTCACGTTTTAAGTTGTGTTTGTTTCTGACACGCTCTGCCTCCTCCTAAGCAGCACATTAACAACACTTCTTCTGTACGTCAGCTCATACATGCATGCAGAGTCTGCTGCCAGGAATGCAAACAACTGCACCATGTATATCCCAGTGTCTAACACTCACATATTCTGCTGAACCATGCAACCTAAATCACCATCTTGTACAATGACACTGTTTAGTTCTGGTTAGTGTCAGCAAATATTTGCAGACTGGCTGTCATAACAGGGGCATGGCTGAGAAATGGATGGGAGATATCCACCAGGTCTCCACTAGTAAATAAATCAGTGGAGATACTTCACCCTTCTGACCCACACCCAGTTTTATCTGGAAGATCCCAGCTCTCTTCATGCACGGCTCTCGTAAATCCAGCCCTCTGGGCAACGGCAAAGTTGCCATGTTTTGGCAGGACGTGTCAGTTTAGTGGTGTCAAGGGGGAAAAAAAATACCAGTCAGTGGGAGATGGCGAGCAGTGACAGTTATTACGACAAGATAGTAAACACTGTTAGTGCAAACAGCATGCAGGTATGTCGGCTGGTTTTTAAGGACTGACAGAAGTCAGATTAAAACAGATAAGACAAAAATGCAGGTGGCTGATATGGACGGTGGCTAAATGTGATTTCAAACGAAGATCCGTTTTTATGCTGACTGATAGACACAAGTACATGTCTGTCAATGTATATGACATTGTGTCCATGTAGTTTCATTTTGCCGACATATACATTTTTTCATACTCAGAAATATGTATTTGGCACCAAATCCCTGTCTGATATTCACATAACGTGTTTAATATCTACGGTTTATTAGTGGCATCGGACAGTGCTACTGGGTTTATTTGTGCAGGAACAAAGAGGCTGTTGGGTTGGCCCCTTACAACATGAAGAAGAAGTTCAGTGGAGTCATATTTACAAGTACCATCACAGGGGCTTCCATCACCTCCTCAAAGGTAGAGAAGGGAGCCCTGAGCTGTGTGAAGAGGCTCCCAGAGGTAGTGAGCGAGCTGTTACTCTATGTTTTCCAGCACTCCTGACGTCCTCGCTCCCTACTGAGTGCGCTCAGCGGACAGGAGCCAGTCTAATCCCCCTGATATGAGGAGCGCCCTGAGACCTGACAAAGCATTCCTCAGATAAAGACATGCGATCACAGAGACGCAGTGGAATTCCCATCGCTAGGAGCCGACAGGCTAACTGAGTGTGTGTGCGTGTGCGCGTTTGCGAGAGAGAAAGAAATGTTTCTTCAGTACATGAGAACTTTGACTTGACACCAGCCCCATGATGCTGCCCCCCCCCCCGTCCGTTAGGGTCTCTGAGAATCAGTGCACCAAATCTAAACCAGACTGGTGACCATCTTCTCTCACCTGGGCCCGTCTGTGGCTTCAGTGCTTGGCTTGTGTGTTTGAGGCCCTACGTGCTGACTGTTGGTCCCATTATCTCCAGGGGTACTGTGAATTCTACAGGTCTTATGCCAGAGAAAGCAGGCGATCCCTTCAAATGTTTGACAGAGAGAGAGGAGCGGCGGACGAGATGAAAAAGTGTGTGGTTAAACATCATTGACGCTGTGAAAAGAGGCAGCTTCCTGCCAGCTATGGATCTCCATCTCCTTACTGACTGCTGTTTTTCTTAAGATTTGTGCTTTGTAGAGCACTTGGCTCCGGATGGGGCCAAGCTCACAGAAGAACAATAGCACTAAAGGGGAGTATAGGCTGAGACTGCGAGCCGTCACTTCAAAAGGTTTTCTGTTACAAAATGTTTTTCAAGATCCACCAGTCTCTTGAGATTCTCAAGGTTTGACTTGAGAAAGTGCCCTGTCATTGGTGAGATAAATGAAACGACAATGTCAGCTGTGAAGCTTGACATTCACAGGAAGATACATCACATTTACCCTTGACAAAACATCAGAAGTTCTGCAGCCAGGGCAGGTTTTTCTGCTCAGGCACAGAGTAGATGCAAAGCAGGAAGAGAAATTCCTTTGAACACTACGATGTTATATGTTTGCGTCAAGTCACCAGAGGCCTCACCTATCAAATGAGCGGAATTGCAGTGAAGATTCTCTGGCCGTATCTCCCACACTTCCCAGAAAAGCTGGCGGCAGCAGACTTGGATCGACCATGATATCATCAGCTGGATTGCTCACCAGGCTGCGGAGAATGTCCTTCACGTTCTTGCCCTTTGAATCAGCCGACACAGCAGGTCTGACCTCAGATGAGAGCGTGGACAAGGCCTCTGAGATGGCGTCCGGACCGTGAGCAACACCAGAGGACGACAGGTCGGCCTCGCTTGCAGCGGCTGAGGTGTGGTCATCACCAATACCAGAATCATACCGCCGGAGAGAGACGCCGTTCTCCACTTCTAGTCCGCCAGAAACGGCACCACTGTCTATATTGCAGTAATTAAAGAAATGTTAGTAATAATGCTATTTTGTATGGGATGAAAAGGACAGAAGGGGTCACAGTTTACAAAGGGATCACAAGAGAAACACATGCAACCTGCTGGGTTATTTTTGTACGAGTGTAAATATTTCCGCTGAAAGTTTTTTCTCGCAGCTGCCGTGTACCTGTGCTCCTGGCAGACTGGGTTCGCTGTGGGCGTTTCTTGTCATTGTGGGGCTCCAGGATGTCGCGGTACTTGGATACCATGAGGACTGAGATGAAATAGACCACAGCCAGAGCCAGGAACTGAGCCTGCTTACTGTCCTCCTGAAACAAACAACACACACTAACCAACCTGTGTGTGCACATCTTATTCGACGAGTCGGGTTATTTAAAGGCTCCTAGACACGCTTGTGTTTGCTGTACAACTCACGATATCCCTGAAGACGACGGCCCTGAGACGGTTTATGTCCATGTCCTGGAGAAGTCGCTCAAGGTCTCTGACTGGAGACATTCCACCTGTCACTGCGTCAACAGGACTCTGCATGAGAAGTAACGGTTACATTATAAAACATATTGCCTACAGCAGAGTGTCACTGAAAAATGACATTTATCAGTGATATTCATCAGTCCATGAGTTCTTTATGGGGTTAATGTTTCACAGGTTAGGGAAGCTTCTCCTCCTTGGATCATGTCCTTAACATAATGGGTTTTCTATAGAGTCACTGCATTATAAATGAGCTTTAACACCCAGTTCAGGGAAGAACAACCTGACTTTACTGGAAGTCACAGTATCAAATCAAAGCAGAAATGACCAAGGCCTTGTCTAGTGTAACAATCATCCAGCAGTGTGGTAACACAATAAGATGCGAGGTAATGGAATAACACTTGGTTGGTGAGGAGGAAAAAGGTTTACCAGTAACAGTAAGTTTAGGTGGAGATGCAGCTATTTTTTTTAAAAGAAGCAGAGGAAGGTGTTTCAAATATTTTGGCCACCCTATTTGCATGCATGATTACAAGCAGCATCAAATATTATGGAACACAACAATTTACCGTACATCGTCAACAGTTGCAAAAGTTGTTATGTATAGTTAGAATATACTTGCTTTAATACATAGAATAGTTGCTTTAGAATAGAGTCATTTGTATTTTCATTGTACACAGCACAATTAAATTATGTGCAACTTTCTGTTACAGCAGGATATGTACATAAAATAAGACCAAAATAAAAAAAAAAGATTAAAACAAAATACCACATACCTCAAAAAAGATATAACAAGATAAGAAAAAAAGACATTGAAATGATTTGGGGTAAGAATATATCTAATAGTTGTAACACAATCGCACACAATAATTAATTCTATCAGATTGTAGAAAACAGTCACAGCAGAGCTGGAAGGTTTTACATAGTGCAGGTGTACCTAATAAAGTGGTGTACTTAAACATATTTCAAGAACCAGAGGAGGAGCACACAACGTGTTGAGGAGACATGGAGATACTTGCCTGTGCAGACACAGATTTGGCCGATCCGAGCACAGTGCTGGGCGTGGGTGCCGTGCTGCCCTGCGACTGCACGTCTTTGCTATGTTTGACTTGAGCGTGCTGACACTCCAGACAGTTCCTCACTGCCATAGCACACACTGAGGAGGGATGGAGAAATACATACATCACATGTGCCATTGTGCATCATAGACAGAAACAGCAACTAGCCAATGCACATGAACATGAGGAGGCGAAGGAGCAGGTGAGAGACACAGAAGCAAAAGGATAAAAATTGGGGCCGCGACAAGGTCAGTGCTCCGGCCAACTCTGGCAGCATCGTTCACTCTTTCCTGCTCCACCTCTCCTCTCAAGGTCACAGAGCTGAGGGAGTGCTCTTGAATCACAGCTTTAGTGTGGAGCCCCCTAACAAATGACGCTGCTGTGGAGAGCATGTGCTGAGTAGGCAGCATGACACGTCCTTTGTCACAAAGAACATCTCGTGGTGCTACAACTTTACACAGGTTGAAAGCTGGAACACTTCAAATTTGTAATGCAATGTACCACTCGTCTGCTGGAGACCCTTCCAACCCCCACTGTTGTGTACTTGACAACTGACAAATGTTAACTCAGAGCCATTTAGATTACGAAGGATGGAATTATTCTGTCTGGAAATGGGTTCGCCTTTTCCATTAGGACGACTCTTTCATACAACCATTTATAAAAAGAGAGAGGGAGGGCTGGGTGGAGACGCTAAAACCTTGTTACAGTCTTCTGAAATCAGATTATGTGCCAGCAATAGGGAGCATATACCTCATCAAATATTCATTTCATAAAGACTGCTTTGTAAAACTGAACCAACAGTAGTGTGACATCGCTTCCCTGCAGAACACCAACAGCAGCGACAGCAGCTGTGCTTTTTGGAATATAGCAACATTTGTTTTGTAACCCTCTCTCTTGTGAGCACCTTAAAGGGCAACCAGATAACTGGATATGGAAGAAAGCATGAAATTATTTAAAACTGTATTATCCTGACTGTTGATTTGTATCTGCTTAAAAGGTGCGCCATCAATAAATAATGCACAGATTTTAATGTGTTTTATTCAGCTAGAGTGAGGCATGGCATTGGCGACGGCAGAGGAAACTTTAATAGCCATAAACAAATGTCAGAACTGGAGTCTGAGACTCTGCTGCAATACAGTCGGTGCTGCCAAGGCCATTATGGAGAAGTCACTATATCATGATCGCAGCCAAGCAGTGGGGTTATAATAACAAGATAAGAGAGCGCAGATATGTGCCGAAAGAAAGAGTCCAGGGAATGAAGGCGGTGTAGGAAGATGGAGAAGAAGGCAGCAGCAAAGAGGGAATCCAGAGAGGACGACGAGCGGAGTTAATACAGGAGGCTGATATGATGTGGATCGATGAACAAGAGAGGACAAAGGGATTCGGAAAAAGGCGGAGATCAACAAAGGAGGGGATACAAACAAGTGGAAAGATGCTTGCTGAGAGGAATGAATAGAACAAAAAGAAAAGCTGACCAATGTCTGAGGGGTTTCACGAATAACTCGGAATAAACTCGGAATAACTTGGAATAAATTAGTACCGAGGCGAAGGCACTGTCGGAGGATGCCGCCTGACGACATGTTTTTCTCTGCTTCTATCTCTGTGAAGTTGAGGGAGCTGGCAAAGATGAGAACGTCCACGAGGTTGATGAGCCTTTGCAGGAAGGTGACCGAGGCATCCAGCGACAGGCCTTGGGATGGTTCGATGCTCTCGAGCTCATGCTGGGAGGAGTGAGAGAAAACAGGACACAAACGTATGAGAAGACCTAGTCATCATATGCAGATTAGTGAATGGAAGATGCTTCAATAAGACAAAGACTGTTACACAAACAAATCAGTTGGCTTAGAGAAGAAGAGTCAAATTAAAGTAATAATTCGTGCTAAATCCAGGAGTTATTTTAATAATGAATGCTTCACTTCACAATGCCATTAAACCATTAAAAGTCGGATGTTTTAAAATCCAGTTTGTTTTTTTCTTATTCATTGTTCCATACCATTGCTTATTTTTGCAAATTAACAGACACAAATGTATGAACCCCCCTTTCACATTACCAGAAATACAGCCATCTGTGAATCCCAACACAATATACATCCCTTCGATCGGTGCAGACCTTCTTACAATTTTAAATGTATCTAAAAATAAATGGTAAATCTGGAGGTTGAGATAACACACCATCCACAAAGACATTAGAATGTATCAGTTTTAAATCCTGTTACAGAGCACGAACCGGCTGAATATAACTGAATTACAAAGGAATTTTCCTTTTCTTCAGCCAGTTCAGCCAGGTCACCGCAGCAAGGAATCGTGTAAAAGAGCAACAGTCACCGAGGTCAGACCACACAAAAAACACACTAACAACGTTAGGAGGCGGCTAACTGTAGTCTAATGTGATTGGGAAAGGTCAATGTGGATGGATAACTTCCTGTGAGTGGAGCCATCAGCTCCAGACACAACCGGTGCACACAGACTCACAGAGGAGGAGGTGGCAGCGGACAGCAGAGGCAGAATGCCTCCACACGCCATGATCAGGTTGTCCACCACCTGGGAGATGAGGTGGATGCTGTTGTGAACAAACACAACATTCTCACTGCTGTTCACAAAGTCCAGAATCGTCTTGGTGGAGTGACTGAAGAGAGAAAAGACAAAAAGATTGTTTATGTCTGGAAACCAACTCTGCTCACCTGTTACTGGTTTAAAACTAATGGAGATCAGAGTATTCAACAGAGACACCAACTCTGATGCAGAGGTCATTGGACCATTTCATCAGTGGAGTATCTCAGCATTAATTTACATGAATCTAAATAGCAAAGACAGCAGATGAGTAAGAATAAATAGTACTGCTGTTAGCATTAAAGAATTCATTACTGATAGCGAAGCCTTGGTAAACTTTGTGGTTGCATTGTACCTCCTCCACATCTGTACATCAGTCTCAATGGCGAAGAGCAGGTCGGTGAGTAGACGTTGGTGCATGTGGGACCAGTGAAACTCTGGGATACGAAACATGGTGGAACGAGGGGCGGAGGCTCCGCTCTCTCGTGGCTGACCTGAAGACCCCACTACCCCTGCTGCCGTTGGCTGACCCTGGCTCGTATCCTGCATGGACAAGAGCACAAACACCCATCACATTATTATTATGTTCTGTTGCATGTTGCACAATGTGCATAAGGTCTAAATAGTGTAATGGGAGAAGAGCGTACTGTCACAGAGGCCTCCTTCAGCTCGAGTCTCTCCGTGTCTAAGGCTACGTTGGAAACATCAAGTCGGGCAATTTTAATCTCTTTGGTCTTGCTGTCTGTGCTCTTCAGGCTGTCGGAGCGAGTGGCGGCGGCGCTGCTGTCTGGGACATAGGATGGGGTTTCCTCCATAGTGGTGTCTGAGGATGCTTGAGCCACCTCCTGATCCGCGGAGGGCAACGTGCTATCTGCGGGCTGTTGAGCAGCAGGTTCGGACTTCTCATCTCCAATTTCTTTCGGTGGTTCTGTCACATTTTCTTCAGGCGTTTCAGCTGCTGAGCTCTTCCCCTCATGGCTACATACGCCAGGCGCTGCCTCACTTATTTCCTCCTCATCTTTCCCTTCCTCTTTTGTAACCCCATGGTTTTCCTTGCTGTCATCATCATGTAGCTTCCCCTCCTCTACTGTGATGTTCCCTTCCTCTCCAGCTGCTGCAGAAGCATAGGAGGACTCCTCTAGGCTATCGTCAGCGTCACTGGGCTGGATCTGATCACTGACAGATGAAACATCAACCAAGTCCTCGTTGAGGACAGAAGCTCCACCCAATGCACTGTTCTCCAGACAAACGGCGACCTCAGGGGACATCTGCTCGTTCTTACTTCCCTCTTCGGAAACCAAAGGCAGCTCAGCACCGTTCAAAGGGTCGTCTGTCATTGGTTGGGATGATTCCTCTTCGTTATGGACAGACTGTTCTTCGTCTGTTGAAGGCGCTTGTGTATCGAAGCTCACAGATGTCTCAGGCAGGTTGCTAACCAGCTCCTGTTGATTGTCTGTCTTCTCATGAGAAGTCTCAGTCACTGTGTTTGTTTCACTCTGTCCATTTATATTGTTTGTTTGACTCTCAGAAGCTTCAGACTTTTTCTCATTACCGGTGGAGGAGTCCGGAACCAGTCGCTGATCATCTTGCAAGATGTTGGATACAGTTATGTGTGTGGGTTCTCGTGTGTCACCAGCCTCAAACGGGCTAGATGTGATGTTGGCGTCCGAAGCACAGTCAGGGGATTTCCGGGTGGAGTCAGCCACCGTGAGCTCAATGACAGTGGAAGGGGCCGTCTCCTCTACTGATGGCCCGTTGACACATTCCATGGTCTCAGAGCTTTGGCTGGCACCAGAGATGGTTCGGACCGTGCTCAAGGAGCCTGCAGATTCCTGATGCTGGTACTGACGGAACATACGGGACAGATTCTCTTTGTGCTGCTCAAAGGTTACCTACAAATACACAACAAAAGGCTCAAATGAATAATCTGAATCACAGAATTGAGCAGAAATTAAACATTTTCTACACTATTTCACGGCAATATTGGTCGTACCTCAAGTATCATAATGAGCACACAGATGAATTAAGTACGAAATGAAGCTGGTCTCTAAAATGTGAGAAATGAAAGACAGTGTGGAGCTGCACTCCGACAATGTAGACATCTGTTTAAATGAATTTGCCTCAATATTCACAGTGTTTTAACTTGCTCCATGTAATAAACTTTCATGTTCCGTGAGTAGTTTGTAAAGTGTGTAAAAAGACATACATGAAAGGAAGTACAGCTGAAACAACAGAAATTTGTCCAGTCACATGCTAAACCATAAACATCTGCACGTTAGTGACATGACATGAAAACTGAGTAATCACCAAAAGTCATCAACAGCTATTTTTAAAATGATCCCATGAACCCTTCTCCCTCTTCATGATGTCACTAGTTTCACTTTTAGCGTCACAATTATCAATATCAACATGTATTTCCACATGTAACCACTTGTGTCAAATTTAAAACGTGTTCTTTCGCCTAAGGACAGCTAACGGTGGACTATTAACCTCTGTCAGTCTTCTTAACATCTGATATTGGTGAACTCGACTGCTAGTCTATAACGACAACGGTCTACAGTGGCATTTGAGGAAGAGCCCGTCCATGTAAGCAGTCATAGATTAGAGGTAGATACTATTAGTGTGCGTCCGTGAGCTGAGCTGAGTGCGTGTCAGGCATTGGCAAATCCTCCCACGCCTAATTTAAGACCCTGCATTAATCACTGAGCTTGGAGGACAGAAAGTCAAAGATGGGCTTTCAGGGGGAGCAGGGGGTGAAACCAGACCCTGTTTGCTGCTTTTTCACCTGAGGCTATTTGGACAGACGGGGAAAATAGGGAGAAGGGGGAAGAAACAGTGAATATAAAATGCCAGAGATCAAAAGGCGGAGAAATACGTTGAAAAAGAGGAAGAGAAAGAAAGTGAGTCACTGACGGGAAAAGACTGCAGAGGGGAGACAAAGAAGCTGATTATTTGTAATTAATTAGGCGTTATTGTTCTAAATTAGCCTGCTACACGGGTGCTCATTAATCTTCTGCAGCAGGAAGCTGTGATTGGTAATCCATAGCTGTTGCTGAGTGCACAGCCTGTTCGAAATGTGCCAGTAGTTCCTTTCTTCCATCTCGCCATCTACTAGTGATCACACGGCAAGTCCTTCTACCCCGTTAGTTTGGGCTTAATTTGACATTTAGCATTTTTAGCAATTAAAAGGCTGCATTCAAAGAGCACTGCTGTGGAAATTATGCGGTACAGCGACGCAGCACATCACGTCATACATTCAGGATGCAGCCTACACATTAAGATGATGTATGTTGGCCTTAAATGGGGCTCTGTAACAGATCTAGTTACCATTAGACAGAGGCAGTGTGCGCCTGTGGTTTTTAAAAGAGCGTTTAGACTTGCTACAACATACAGAAACTGCCTTGGGTGGCTTGGACATCAACGCTGATCTAATTTAATTCTACTCCGTGACGCAGCCTGGCCTCCATGGGGTATGGGAAAATGTTATAATAATGTACCAAAACATGGAGGGCTTTTCTAATGTGACAGGTAACATGGTATTAAATGGGCACAGGATGGGAACAGCTAAAAGGCTTTTAGAAATGGACACACTATTAGAAACAAAAAGATGACGCAAGATATATACTTGTGTGTGTGTGTGTGTGAGAGAGAATGTTATTTCCTAAGAACAAAAGACGGATCATCCAGTAGAAACAGAGCATGTATCAGACATCGTTCAGAAAGGCAAACCAGCTCCTAAGCAGTATAAAAGCTCCAGGAAAAGCAGAGGCCCCACACTACAACCTGTTCCGCAAGGGTCAGGGTTGCAGCGTGTTAATCTTGGGAGACCCCACAGTAGGAGCCTGGGAGTCCCCATTTAGATCAATAGATAGGGACCAACCACAAAACAAAGAGGAAACAGGCAGGGCAGCACAGCTCTAATCCGATTACCTAAATGCAATTCCTCCACGAAAATCAATGTCATCTGGTGCCGCAGTATTGGACACTGTAGCTTTGCTTGTGTTTGCAATATCTAAACATTCTTATTAATTGTTTTCTCCCACCTGTCTCACTCACTGAATTTTACTTATTTTGGAAATTTTGTAAAACAATTTATTGTCATGTCATGTATTATTTAACATTTGACTTGCAGTAGTGATAATTACAAGAAAATCAAAGTCATGGACACAAGAACTTGCAATCGGCTCGCTAATGGATGGTGCAGATAGCATCAGATGTGTGTCAATGGCAAGTGGCGGAGGTTCAATAGTCTAACTCCTTTGTTCACCTTTCAATGAATCTGATTGAAACTCTACACCAAGAACAACGGCTGAGTCATGTGGTTGTGATGACTCAATAAGCAACAGACATCATCGGCTTTGGGCACAAAAAATACACAAAGTGTATTTTATACACTATGTGCTGTTCTCCATCATTTAACTGTAAAAAAGGCTAATCAATGAACATCAGTTAATCCAAAAATGTTCAAGCTCTCCATTTAAACCTAGAACTAGAAGAGAACATTGAAATTAACCAGGATGTGGTAAAAAGTCTGAAGTATGAAGGAGTTTGACGATCCCCGTCTTGTGGAAATCGCCTTGTTCTCATACTGATTTGTGTGCAAAGATAGACAAGGGGCACCTTGGATGGGTGTGTGGGCTGTGAGTAGGAGGGCAGTTGTGTCAGCGTGCCCACCTGCAGTAACATCTGTCTTTCAGGGTGATGCATATGCAGACAGGCTTACAGTGTAAGCTGGGGATGTACAGAGGATAGTACGGTGCACAGACTTAAAATTTTTCCAAAATCAGATTTCCAGTTTTTCAGTTTTGGGCCATGTATTTATACATGACTGGCTCAAAGAGAAAAATTAGCATTGGTATATCTGAGCTCAGTTTGTTATGAGTATGTTGTTGTGAAACACTTGGGTAATGAGATCTTTGCATGTTCCTTAATAATTGCATGTGTGTCCGAACCAGAAGATACCTCAGAGGGTTAACCATCAAACAAGGCATAACTAATGACAGACAAGAAAGGATAAAGTACAAAGAAAATGCTTCAATGGACATTTCATTGTGTATTCGCATATTAGCAGAGGACAAAAGGTCGCACTTGATAGGTAGCAAATAATTAAAATAGTTAAACTTGAACCAAAGCCACTGTGCACTGATCGCACAATCCATCTCTATCGACAGACAAAGAACTCTATAACAAACTGCATCAAGGAGGCAGAAATATCGACTTTGCTGCAAACACACCAGAGAGTCTTGAAATGTGAAATGCACCGATCCAGTTGTAGCAACATTAGCAGGTGGTAAATACTTTCCCTGTGATGTGAATCCACCATAAGACGCCATCTCTTCATGCTGATTGGACTGGTTGACACAAGGCAGACTAAATCATGACGTCTGGGTGAGGGAAAAATGTGCAAATATGTATTTGTGAATGCATGTGTGCACTTATCAAGAGGCTCCCAGTGGGCTGGTTGTATTTATGAGGCCTTGTTTCTCTGATTGTTCTCGCACAGTTCCGATTAATATTCAATGGGCTCAGAGAGAAGGGCTTCCTGGAGCCCAGGAGAGAACCAACGAACATGCTGCACACGTGTGCACACGCGCACGCACGCACACACACACACACAGCCCTGCAGCAGTGGGAGGGGAGAGCAACAGTGACAAACAGCTTCAGTGCTGCAGAGGTGGCAGGAAATCTATCAAACGGGACAATAAAATTGCAATTGAGTTTCTTTAGCCTTTTTTATAGCAGATGCATGTATCTCAGTTGCTCATGCAGCTGAACCTGGTGGATTCACAGTCTGGGTACATGAAACGGACGAAGTGTGCTGTGAATCCCATGTTCATTCCTTTTATTCTCACATATGTTAAGTTTTCATAAATTAATCTGAATGATGTTAGTCTGTCATCTACAAATACTTAAAAAAAAAAAGATATAAACTGCTCGTATAACTGCAGCATATTAGAAAACACATTTCAAGCTACACAACAGTACAGCCCAAATCAAGCATTAAAAGATAAAAAATAGTAATACCGCATCTAACTTTGTCAGTGTCACTTTCACAATGCATGTGTCGTATTTCTGTGCTGAATTTGCATACAGACTGTATATGGTTTATAATAGCCACTAAACATAATATTGTGTATTTGTTTTCCTTTTGTATCCTCTTAAATCAAATACAGTACATGGCCGACACTGTGCAGAACACACTTTGCATCTTTGGTTCAGACAGCAGGTCAGTTCTTTTCAAATGTGTGAAGACGTGTTGAGAGTTTGTGTTCCACAAACCCATCAACTCACCAACAGGCTACCTGTGCCCCCTACTGGACACCAGCACTCACGGGGCCACGCTTCCGTGGAGCATCTCATATCACCAGGTTCTCTTGAACTCACGCTTCAATCTGCCAGGCTTAAAACCCCCCAGACCACAATCTGACACCAACCTCAATTACTTCACTGTTTTGGAACAGAGTAAAGTAATATAATATCAACACTGACTTTCTGAAGCAGCATTTCCAGTTCAGACTTTGGAAATAAGAAGTGCCAGAAGTTTATTTTCATCTGGGCAATGCCTAAGGAGGACATTCTATATATAAACAAAGAGTGGTGGACTGCATTCCCACAGGCTTATACACTAACTTGGTTTTAATGTTAATCTGATGGGCAAGGTTCGGTTACTATGGAAGTTTGCACTGAGAGTCAGAGTATCAGGATGTCTAATTCCTTATTCGATGAGTTGCATGATGCCGGTTTCAAACTAAACACGCCGCTGAGGCAGGGAGTGGCTATGGCTGTGACTAAAATCTGAGGGGAAATGTGAGTGCAAAGACGCGGAGTGCAAAGATGAGGCAGGCTGATCGGACCAGGATCAAATAATTGTCTGTGTACCTGTTATAGGAAAAACTTACTTAAATGGGAGGATGAGACAGATGAGGAAAAGCATAAAGGATAAAAAAGGTTAAAAAGGATAAAAAAAGCTGTGTCTACTGTATGTGTGTGTGTGTGTGTGTGTGTGTGTGTGTGTGTGAGTGCTCTGACCTTGGAGTGGGTGATGGACAGGGTGTCCACCCAGACGCGCCAGCCGCCCCACTCGTATTTGATGGCGTGGTAGAGTAGAATGCGGAAGATGGCGTACACCATCTCTGTGATTTTCTGCTCCTCGCTGCTTCGTGGGTTGATGAAGCACAGGGAGAGCATCCACTCCTGCCACACGGAGCACTGGAGCAGACTCCTGGTGGTCACATCTCATGGTCACTCACCGTTATGGCCCATGATAATTAGGACAACAAAATAATAGAGACCATCTATTGTTGAATTTCATTTTGCAGGACAAGAATTGAACAAGAATGTTCACATAAACATTCATCCAAAGAATTATGTTTACTGTAACTGAAAAGCCGTTGTTCTGTGGGATTAGTGCTTCTGTGTGGCCTCATTCTCTTTTCTATGAAGTGTCTGAACTCTTACCTGCGGTTCTCTCGGCTGTTATTGAACATTTTGATCATGTCGGACAGGAAGATTCTGCGCACCTCCATGCTCTCGGGGGATGGGGGAGAGTTTTTTAGCAGAGCTGCTATCACTTTTAGAATCTCTGAAAAATATTGTACATAAGTAGAGATGCAAACTCTTTAAATGTTCAGAATATAGGTGTTTCTAATCCAGCAGATGATCGACAGTTTATAGAAACATTTGGATTGTAAACCATGTAAACGGTGAGCTCAGGCATTAGTTTGTGTAAATCATTGCATCACAAGCCCACAGCTGTATTACTGTGCCTGTGAGACAAAGAGAGCGGCAGAGAGCATTACAGTCCAGGCCAGTGATCTTTATCATACAGTAACGGTTCTGTATTGTGTCAAACAGGAGAGTCACAGTGCCCTCTGGATGCCTCGGCTTATACCGACGATACCGCTTCGATAATTATCTCGACAATGTCAGTGTTCATTTGCTCTAAGTGGAGAGACGACAGGGTTTGGATTTCACTCGTCTCTTCAGACCTTGACGCTAACCACAACCAACCCCCTCAGCAGACGGTCGTGTTGTTTCTACGCCTTAGTCAGTCAAATTATGAGTCGCTGAACCTTCACCGCCAGAAAATTACCCCAGCATGTCCAGGGAGTGAGGACGGAGGGATGGCGTGTTCTCTTCTTTTTTTTCCCCCATTTGCTTTTGGTTCCCTTCCCTTGAGTTAATTTGAGGGAAACAGTACTTCCTCGGTTTGTTTGATTGGCTCTGACATTACTAAAGACTGCAATCAGTGGGCCATTTTCAGAGTTTGTCACGGATTAAATCTACATACGACATAGAGCAAAAGAGTCCCAAACCACCACGCCGTGTTCCATAGACTGTACATACCAGTACAAGGTTTTCATGATATTTCCCGCCTGTCTACGACGGTCGGATAGGAGACTTTTTTACACCATGTAGGTTTAAGAGAATCAAAGTGTGGCCACAGGAGGACCTTGTCAGATTAAAGCCAGTTGGACGAAAAAAAACCTTGGTAGTGATTAAGCCACGTGTTTGGGTTTGATTACAGCAGCTCGGTGTGAGGGTGTGCCAGCGGTATTTGTGTCTGTGAGGAGGCAGCAGTCAAAAAGGAAGAGGAATGTTTTCTTTTCTTAGCAGAGAGGAACACTCAAAATTTCATTTTATAAATACATTTGCTGTGACAATGACAAATTTTGAGGCAAGTAACTGCCTAAAAAAATCTAGAATGGGAACACTGATTATAGTCTGCCGGAATCACTGATATAGCACATTTAGTTGCAACATTCAGAAACAACATTTGACTCCTTTCTGGTGAGGATGCACTGGTGAGTTAAAATATTCAAATACACATACCCAATCATAAAACTATCTTGATTTATAGGTCCAACAAACACATCATTCACCAGTGTAAGTGCCGTTTATCGGTTGTCATGTGACACATTAGCTGACCCACCTGAAACAATTAATTCAATACTTTGAATTACAACTTAATATGAAGGACTCACATTTTTGTTCAAGTTCAGTTAATTTCTAAAATGAGGATTTCTCTTTAAGGACAACAAAGAAACAGAAACATCTGGCCCTGCATAGGCCACATAATTATTTTAACAGTAACAGTGCATCCTCAAATACGCATAGATGTATGTATGCTTAAATATCATTTGCTTTTCTTTGATAATATGGGTTTAAATGTGATACTATTATTTGTGTTATTATCCTTCAGAGTAAAATAAAACTCATGTTTTAATTATTTACATGACTTCTAAATATCTAATTCCAATGATTCTTGTACCTCCATGCATACATCAGCTTTGTTAGCATAGTCTCATTGTATTGGTGTGTTCTGAACAACATGTGATACTGACGTACAATCAGACATTAATACTATCCTTCTTCTCACGTCCCTCCAGAGCTACAGGCTTGTAAAATTTATGTTGTTCATTTGTTTGCCTGTATATAGCAATCGCACAGGTCTGCGGGGGATATCTCCTGCTGCAGACTGGAGCTTTAGGTATGTAGAGGGTTCACTGCAGGGGATGATTTAGGAGAGGAGTGTGGCGCAGGGGAGGCACTTACGTGGGTTGAGAATCTTCACAGTGGAGTCGGGGTCCGGATGCTGTTTATGGATCACTTGAGTGCAGATCTGCTCGGTAAGAATCTACCAGGGTACAAAGGAGGTATTCAAGCCATAAATATCCACATTGGCCTTGGACACAAACTACAATATTGCTACACATAGTCATGCATGTCCACATCATGTATCATCTTCTATGTAACTAACTATTCTAAAATATACTGTTCCATGCATTGCTCATAATTTATACTGAGTGGGTCACACAAAAAATTAAGAGCAATAATTTGCTAATAAGGCAAAATTGGCAAATCCTTCTGCAAACAAAAAAAGACCATGCAGACAATGTCAATGCAATTGACCTCGAAGAGCACATTGTAGGTTGTCATGGTGAACTGGCTGGAGTTGAGCATCAGGCGTTCGGTGAGAAGGGAGAAGAGGCCGTGACTCAGCATGACCTCTGATTTCCTCCTGATCACGACATGAGGAGGTCAGAGGTCTGTCAGTAAACATCACCTGAAACACTGCTGTACCACAAAGCACATGTTCTCAAGTGGAACTCAACACGGGCTAAAAAGAAATGCACAGACCCACCACGACACTTATTTGTATTTTAAAAGTGTATATTCTTGGACTTTCAGACGATCGGATGGAGTGAGATAATATATGTTTGGAATCTGTGGCGGTATGAATCAGATCGATTAGATGTGCCTAAGACCTAAGATCTGACTAAGTAAGAACAATGCTTCATTTGTTTGCTTTTGTATTATGAAACAAACAAGAACTTAGTACAAAAATGTGGACTGATTGCAGACTGCCATGTTATTGTTACTATTAATAATAAACTGAATACACTGTGATAGGATAGATTTTTTTAAACTTAAATTAAAGAAATAGTTGATGAAATATGAAATGGTTAAGTTAAAAAATAATATTAAAAATAACATGAAACCGTTTCTCATACATTCATACACATTTCATTACAAAGCCATTTTCAAAACATTTTTTTTGACAGTTTTTTGGGGAATAATATATTTGTCATTGTACTTACTTTGGTGTTAAGTGTTTCAGAAAGTAGCCCATAACTTTGAGTGTCTGCACTCTTATTCCTTCATTTTTTGATGCCAAAAGCTTGTAAATCACACTGTAACAAAGGCAAAACAGGGACTGGTTGAATATTGCACAATATGTTATGCATGTGTAACTGCACTAGAGAGCATGACAAGCATTTTTGTCTTTAAAACTGAATTTATTCTCAGGTCCAATTTAGCGAAACCACCAGCACATAAAACAGACATAAGTTTGGAAAGATAGCCACTACATGGAAAAACAGGCTACAGATGAAAAGAGAGTCACAGATAAAACTATGTGTCTGATTAGATATGAAACCAGAAAAAGTCTTCCACCTATTTGGGTAAAAATTTGATTGTTACTGGTGCCTGTGCACACAAGCACTTTTCTTTGGATCTGTGAAAAATGACTGGTAGGCAGGGGCATCTCTGCCCCACAATGGTTCATATTTAATTCTATACTGTCACAAAATAGCCGCGCCAGTGATTAGGAAATTGTATTCAGCACTGCTGAAATTCCAGTAGTGTGTGAATTAATTGTTCAGACTTGAACACAGTGTAAAGTATTATCAATACCGAATCCCATTGCGCTGGTCAAAGGCCTGGACCATGGATCCAGGATGTTCAGACATCAGAGCCACTAACAACTGGAGTACATCCATGAGATTGTCATCCTGTGGGACAAAGAAAACAACAGTAGTCTCGCATCTCATCGGGATTAATTAGTTCTTCGATGGGAAAACTTGAATAATTCAGAATTAAATGATATATTGTATCTGTTGGTTCAAGCCAGCAAATGTAGCATAGGTAGGTAGCAATTCACAGCAGATGTCATAAATTGTAGAAATTACCTCAAGCAATGCTTACTCACTGCAATATCCTGCAATATGTAGTCGACAGAATGGATGACACTTCAATGTTGGTATACAAAAGTACAATCAGCTCTGATTCTTTCTGATTCTGTTTGTTGTTAAGCTGCATAAGCAAACTGACACATCAGCCCCGGGCACACACAGTACAGTTGTGTTATGAGGCCATCTAGTGGTGAGATTTCTCCTGTTCAGTCAACATCAGGCCTACCTCATGCATGGTGAGGAGGTAGTTGAGGAGACTCTGGAGCTCGTCTTCCTTGACTCCGTGGTCCTGCAATCAATGTGTAGCGATGAAGAGAAAGAAAGTATGGTGAAAACAGGTGCATTTGGTCAAAGTGATTAAGTAAAGGCATCCACTGCTCATTTTCATCAAAGATAACAAGGCAAAGCAGCTATAGATAAACGCTGAGGCGACTCAATGTGTTTGGAAACATAGAAAACAAAAACACTGAAAGAAGTATAAAAAAACAATTCATGAAAATTTGGACGATCCGTTTTTTTTAAACAAAAATCACAGACAATTCTTTATCGAATTCTTCATCAGCATAGTATCATCTGTATTGTTTCACATTAAGGATTTTACCTGGTTTACCTGCTTACACATACATATAAAGATCAAATCAATGTTTTTCAGTGAGGCTATTGGCATTTTATCCTTAGTCTGTTAAAAAAAAAACAATATGCAAACTCAAAACTGTTTTAATTGTACTAGCCAGTAGACAGCATGCAGACTGAAAACGTTCATAGCCTGACATTAGAGGAGAGCCATGAAGATACATAAAAAGTAATGAAAATACTACTGAGAATAATTCTAATGTCACATTCTAAGAGCCTCTTCCTCAGCTGGGTCAACGCAAATGTCTGCAGCTGGGTGACACAGGATTTACCTTCATTATGAGCTGCTTGACAAACAAAAGCAAAAAGGCTCGCAAAGAAAGAATTTCCTTCTGGTTTGGCCTTGAACCATCTGAAAGCCAAACAGAGAAACAAAGGCTGTTGAAATGTTGCCATTAAATGAACAAATAAACAGGATCCAGAAAGGTCAAGGCAAGAGGTTGAGAGATAGATTTCTGTGCATGATTGTGTGCACAAGAAGGAATGAGAACCCTCATGTGTGCAAACTCTCACCGAGGCCTTTGGGTATGACACCACTGCGATCCTGGGGGTTGACAACCCAGTAGTAGTATTTCAGTGTGTGCATGATCTGAAGCACAGTGCCCACCCTGCGGATGGCGTTGTAGATGGTCACGGTGCTGATGAACTCTGTCGCCAGGTAAGTGTACAAGGTAAGCTGCACCTGCAGATAAGCAGTGGCACATATTATGTCCTTTTTGATTTGAGCTGCCACATCTCTAAGTGGTGTAGGGACAAAGTCTCATGTACCAGATGGAGGAGTATCCTGACCACTGAAAACACAAATAGGGCAATCAGGGGCTGTTTATGTCTGCGACAGTGAACATTCCCTGACATGTAATGATGCTGACCGATTTACATATTAAATCTACATAGGAATGCATCCGTACAAATACCATCGGGAGTGTGTATTCATGTTACCTTGGCAGGGGCATGGATCCAGATGGCAGGGTTGAACATTATGTGGTCGCACAGCTGCTTGAGCAACAAGATGCCATTCTGCAAATTGCTAAGGTATCTGGAAAAGGCCAGCACGATGTCCAGGACGGGTCGCGTCACGTGCACTTTGGAAGACTGAGGCATGGGGAGGAAGACGAGGAGCCACAATAGAGGTGGAAAATGAGGAGGAGGGGTGATGATGTATCAGTGAAAAGAATCACAAGCATGGAAAGCAGAAGGGTGTGAGTGCAGTGCAACATGAGGAAAAGCAGAGGGACAGTTTGTGTTTGACCATGATTCAATATCAGAATTTTGCAATTGCTGGATGACTCATGTGGATTCCTTTGCATTGAGTTCATCTTACCTTCTCCAACGCATAGCCTATGACAAGAAAGCCTTTGCAGGCCAGAACCTGCTCTTGCATAGCCACTGAGTTCTTCAAGAGCTCCATCACAAAGGACAGCAATGTGCAGCTAAGGGACACGCACAGAAAGAAAAACAGTGACAATGAGTTTGACAGTAACAATAATCTACATAAGCTGCTGACAAAGCTGCGGCTGTGACGGGAATACCCGACATGAAATGTGATTGAATGAGGGTGCTGTGTCCTCTTTGTGCTGAGAGAACAGATTCTAGTTAGCGTCACCTTGAGGGCAGCAAAGACAACAGAGCTGCCGTTACAAGAACGATGGCTTCACAGCTTTTCAGGCTCAGCATCAAAGTTCAAAACCAATTTAATTTTGTAGCTATTATTGTGACAGTCAGTGACAATGCAAAAAATTATAACGGCTATGAGGAACAAGCCAAAGAATAATGTTTTATTCTGACCTTTGAGGATTCTCTTTATATCAGGCATATAAAAGGTCCTGATACAGCGAATCCTATCTTATATTTGAATTAATCACTAAAACAAACAAGGAGAAATATTGTTGGAGGCAATACTGTTGCACACATCTTCACATTGTCATCTCACAAGAAATAATAATGACTGTAATGCACAGGATTTCCAAACACTGGCAGAGTGTTGGACCTACTGGTGATGCCTGACTGACGTGACTAAGGTACTATAAAAGTAAATCATGATAAACCTGAGGAAGATCAACAAAAAAACACCAGCTGCTCCTTGACTATTTATGTTTGTGTGTTCACGCTTACCAGACAGAGGTGTCCAACTCGTGGCTGGAGGGCTGGCAAAAATCCAGCTGTGCAAACAGAGGGAAGAGGACCTGCACACCTCCGATTGAGTGGATGCCACTCTGGACGGAGTGAGTCAC